>LUCH01000902.1:151581-170920 GCA_013368495.1 Paragonimus heterotremus | reverse complement strand
GCATTTCACTAAAATTCGTTTTATTCTGACAAAAGGGGGACAGTTTTCTAAACCGCCTTCTGATTGGCTTTTGAGTAACTGATAAACAGCCTATCGCAGTAAAGAGTGGGGAAATTTCAAGGTTAAACTTTGGAAGAAATTAGTTGATTTGCGGATGTTTGATGAATTAATTGTTTGTCGAAATAAAATTGGTGTACCCATGGTGGTAGCTTCTTCAGTCACCATAATGCGTGGAGTGCGTTAAAACATTACTTATCACAACTCAAATGACAATTTAATTGACCATCGAGACCATCGTGATTTGCTTCGATGTTCTACACATGTATTATTTCACAATCACTAGAACACCCGTTTGAATGTCCAGAACATGAATGGTTCCTTTTTTTAATTGCTCCCATCATATCATCAGCCCCGAGTGATTATTGGGTTTCGCAAGTGAATTACCTCCAGTTTGGGAGGGATTTTCCGGGTACACTGTGTCTAATGACCGGTCCAAAAAGAACACGGATAATTCAGAGGGTTCGTTCAACTACCAATCGTGTTGATCTCTTTCACGTAGGAGTGGAACGCCTGTTGGAGCACAGTACAGTACATGGGCTTAGTCATGTGTCCACGGCTGCAACCAAATTAGGACGGATCACTTGGTTTTGTCTCCTTTTGGCAGGAATAGCCGGCTTCTTTACCAATCTCTCTTTTATTGTTGATCGATACTTGACTCGACCGGTTCTTACTAGTTACATTAGCGATTACGAGGGATTTATATGGCCTGACATTACGCTGTGTAACGCTATGGCTCCCTACTCCCTTCATTTACATGGGCGTATTCCAAAGTGGCAGGCATTGAGGAATCAAGCTAGCGCATTGGCTGAAAAGTTGAATTCCAGTTTGTTTGCCAGCATAGATAGTCAGGACCAGAACGAGATCGCCATTCAAGCACTGATGTACTCTACACTCTCACCATCTGAATATGGTGTTGGTGAGCCGGAAGAATTCATTCAGTTTGTCGCAACGGACGTCGGATACCAGGGCATCATCTTAACTGTGGAAATAAGCGGGAATATGACATATTTAGACCCACCACTGAAAAAATACTTCCATACACAAGTGCTACAAAAACGATACAATGTTCCCTGCTACACTCTACAGGTGAGTAATACTGTCTGCACTTTGTCCATATATGTGCTGATTGTGTAACCAGCAGTTCAATTCCTCTCTTCGTAAGTTTCAAAATGCGAAATATTAATGTAGTCACCGTCAGGTCACATTCGCTTTTTGAAATATCTTCTGACTGTACTAGGTTGCACCGTACTAATGTGTGTTACAGGATATAAATACTTTTGCGCAGCACATTGGCCATCAAAAATAATAGTTTACCGCCTTCTAAGCCTTTTAACTGCAACGCCATCTCTTTTCGTCTTCTATACACTAAGCAAACAAAAAGCAGAACGGCAGTAACTGTTCGCCGTATTTAGTATAAACCAATACAAAGTTACCCACGTAGAGTAAGGGTTGATAAAATGAGCTAACGTGGTTGAGTAATATTGGCTGATGGCGGTCCAGAGAAAAGTCACTGCACAAGACCGCCAGTCAGAGATCTTGGTCCATGTGGTAGTGTGCTGTGTTATTGTGTTCTAATGATGTAACTCGACAATGCACCCTGAGATGATTCTAAATCGGATAACTTTAACGGCACAGCTCATCGAACCTAAACGCCCTAACGTCAATAGTTGTGAGGTAACCCACTGGCGAAAAGTCAGGGTTTCGGTTAGGCCAGAACCAATGACAGAAACAGTATGCTCAAAAGCGATGAGTGGTTTACTGGTTAAGCTAAGCAACATAATCGACGGCTCAGACATTTGGATTCAGTTACCTTCATAACCAAATTTGTCATACAAAATCCACCAACTGATCCAGCGGAATGAATGTTCAACTAGCAATTTTTAAACAGTTCACGTTAGAATCCAGCAACTTTAATGTACATAGTCAATTGCTTAAGATTACTTGCATCGGTTACTCAGCATAATCTTCTCACTCTTGCGTCAACCTTGCTGTCTAATTTCGACGGTTATCGTGTTTCTTCCATTTTGTCCACGGACGCAACATCACATTTTCGGAAATGCTAGTTTAAAGAATCGTGAATGTGTGATGGGCTTTATAATTTGTTCACTCCAACAGTTCAGTGAACTGTATGGTGGTCAATACTCCGAAACGAGAAATGTATTTCTGAGTAAGATTGTAGCTCCCTCCGTTGGAACACATAGTGCGCACTTAACCGCATATCGTCAAAAATTGATTGGTGTAGGACGCAGCAGACGAGCCTCCACGTTTTGAAGAGCCACCGGCGAGTCGATTAAATAAAATCGACCACCACAGGGACGGTTATGGAACCAAGCTCTAAAATCATTGTAATTGCTCCCGTCTGGGTATAACAAACCATAGGTGACTTGTCGTTTCACAAATCAGTAACCACAGTGAGACGGGACGTTGTGTGATTTAACTGTTTAAAATGTCAATTATATGGATACATATGTCTAGCTGACCAGGAGACAGATGCATGATAAGGCGCAATCATCTGGCCTTCTAGGGTGGGACTTAGGACAAAACTGGTGACTGTTGCCGTAAATGCACCTGGGGTCCATTCCACTAATCTGTAACCCGAACTTCCCATTGGGATAGTACTTTTAAGTCAAGGTAATACTTGTACTTCCGTCTAATTCTAAAAGTCCGAAAAGGCTTGGTTGTGGTTGTGCAGCGTTTATGTCGCCCGTTGTTACATTGCTGTCAGTTGTAATGATTGCGATGATATGTGAATACATCTGGCCGACAAAAGGTGTTCTAACTAGAGACAAGAAGACAATGGCTAATCATTGATATCATGAGTCATGCTCGGTTCACACGCCGAAGAATACTCATGATTGAAATTAACTCTGACTGAATACTTTAATGAAGATAGAACCTAACCGAGTTTAATAAGATGTATAGTTTTTGTCTATCTGAGTGGACTCTCAGGTACGAGTAACAAACTTGACCGTATAGCGGCAAAGATATAAGCCATCTTACTTTCACTTACTATTCCGTTGTTACTTCCCTCGTCAGGCGGAAGCAGTTGGGTGTTAATAATTTGATGTTCCATTTATGAAATGACTTCGATCTTTTCTATTTTATTTCTGTGCGTGATTTTCAATAGTCTGGTTGTGATAGGTAAGCATCCTTATCAAACACCTGTGTAAGTGTAATGTTGATGGAGATGGTGAACTTCACTGCATCAAATGGTAATTATTTTTTTAAGTGCTTAGGTATAAGGTTATGCAGGTTTGACGGACTAACAGCTCTCAGTGCGACTGAAACAATCTCACCTATTGTTAACAATATCGAGGTTTAACAGAGGGATTTTTGCACCCTCTTTAAGGTCACGCGCTCAAGGTCAGCCAGATGTGAGGCAGTTGCACATGTTAACGGACTGGAACATGAAACATTAGACCAAAAATTCTTCCTAGTTAACAGGTCAAGCCAGGAAATTAGAATGAAGAGAGCAAGCGATCGATCACTAAGACAGGTCTGAGTATTTATCCCGACAGGCGGATGTCGACTTTCCGTACATAGTCGTTCTTTATGACGTCCTCACTATACATATTCAGTGAGGTTAGTCCAGGTCTGTGTATCCAGGGAACTTACAATTTAGTTCAGTGGGGATTGTGATCGGGTGCAATTAATTTGTTCAAGTTATTTGGCATTTGTATAGAAGAATCAAAACGGTATAAAATTTAGGTTTTGAATAAAAAAATGTAGGTCTGTCGATACCGCGTTCAGGGAAGGATGCTGTTCGAAAACTATGAAGTGAAATTCGTCTACCTTCAGTTAGAATCAAGCTAAGGTTGTTCATTTTTCTAAATTTTTATAGCTCCACAATGTTTACTTACATCCGAAGGAAGTCTAGGCATTCCATAAATGTGGTTTACTGACGAAGGTGTACAGGGAGGCAAAAGTGATTTGGAACATGCAATACTGCATGGAGGCATCTAATCACGTGTGCAGATGGAACAGAGTCGACTTTGCGTCATGTTAGGTGAGAACAACTTATTTACAAAACCAGTATTTATGAATCTGCACCGCCACTGGTTCTGATTGAACAGAAGATCAGAATTTTCGCAAGTGGGTCACATCTGAGCTATATACGTTAGGGCTTTTAGGTGCACTCAATATTGTTACTAGCCTGGTCTCGTGTAGAGTGTCATTCTGTGAGATTATGAGGTGCTGAATATACCAAATTGACGGATGGGTGATTACAACCATAGTAACTCATCAGTTATATTCCTCATCAGTGTTTTCTATTTAGCTTGTTAGTTAGAGAGGAGTTCTTGTCCTACCCGTGGAAACATCAACCGTTCCCATCAAAATATTCTCATTTATATGTGTGTGGTTTATCCCCTGTGTTTTTGGCTGATGACGTGAAAATCCTAATAGTACCTAAGTTACTTTTATTATGATGTAATCCTGATCATGATCGAAACCCTAAAGTTTGTTGAAAAGAAATCGTGTTAACTAATTATCCAATTCAAGTTACTTTATACGACAGGGTAACAATCGAAACCAAGACAGATATTCCGAATAACTTCTCAAAACTAACATACAAACATGAAACGGACTGACGACGATTCTTTTTATTACATTCCAACTCGAGCAACCAGTGTTCTGACACTGACTGAGCAAAATGTGATCGGCTGGTATCGTTTGTTGCTTTGACCAGCGAGGTCGATTGAAAGTAGAAACTAGTCGGTTATCTGTTAGTTGGTCTAGACAATTTGTGTAAAATGTGTTAATAAATACTAATTTGGTGATCCTCAATGGAACGATATTAACCAGTTCCATTATTCATTCTAATAAATGACTGGATACGTAGCTGTCAACCATAAACAAGGATTATATACAATACCTAACGACTGTGCGGTCGTCACATCGAAAGTTTATAATGTGATGAAAACAGTAAACCTTGGAGTAATCTCGTGGGTTTAAGTGCTGGCAAGTCGTTCGCTGAAATTTGCAACTATGTTGAGTTTACGGGTAGAGAAGAACCAGAGTTCTGTGGAGGACTGCTTGGTACTACTTTAACATACACATGTAGTGAATGTGAAAATGGGGGGGGTGTAATCACAAGGGAAAGTGTTCACAAGTTTGTCAGCAAGGTATGAGATCAGCACTGGAAGTGGATCGATACTTAACTCAGCGATGCGAACTAATGAACTTGTTGGCTGAAACACCAAATGTAACTGATTTTCAAGCTCCGGACCTGGAAAGATATGTACCGGCCTACTGGCGAAATCTCAACATGTTGTGACCATCTGAAGTCACTAGGAATGAAACTGTATGCTATTTGACAAATCTAATAGTTTGTGCAGAAGTTGATCCAATGGATATCATAGATGACTACAGAAAACACCTTCTGATCGTTCACCCCAAGAAACAACAAAAACCATATATAAAAATTTGCTGAATCTAACATGTCTCGTTTTTATTGGTTTAGTTTGTAGACCTGTTGCTTGTACATTTATTTTAAATGTGCCCTGCATAAACACATTATCAACGTATTTAGATTTAGTGACAATGGGAAGCACCACTTCATCCGTCACGGTCAGAAGTGATTAAAAACAACTCGTCTTGAATGCATCCGCTGCTAATTGACTGCGAGTTTCCTGGCCTTAGTTATGGTCTCCGCAGTTTCGTACTGTCTCAATAAGAGCATCGGGAAGGCTGTCAAATGGTTCACCTCTGGACTGTAGTAGTGGCATCCCAATAGTTGTCTATTTACTCCCGTCATATTGATCACGACGGATACGATACTTTTCTAGTGAATGGGTTAGATGATGGATAACTCGAGAGAGTAAGAATGTGTTTAAAGCCTCCACTACATATCATGTTTGTGACTGTAAACCTGTTACTTAGAGGCTATTCTGGCTTTAGATTATATATAGAGAGAAAAACGGCGCAAAGGTAATGGAACAGATACGCTTGTTGAAAAATTTTGTTTTCCCTTTCCGTGATTGTTATGTATAAATCTTAGGATACATTTTGATAAGAACAATAAGTTGGTCATATAACGAAGATTATTGCCGAGCCAAAAGTCATTTCTGCCTGGTTCACTGAGATCCGGAAGACCTATTTACCAGTAAAAGACAATTTCTAAACTATCAACATCGCCTTTCTTAAAGTCATTACCTATCCGACAAGAGTTAAATTATAAAGAGACCACCATGTTTCAATCAATAAAACAGACAAAAGTGAGTGTATTAATATATTGACATCGATTTTCTACACAGACGGTCTCAATTTTGCGGGAAATCTTTCATAAAGTCTGGCATCATAAAAACATTTAAGTTCAACCAAGGAACAGCACCAAGAGTTTGCAATATATGCATGTACAGACAAGTTTAACCCTAACTGACGTACATCAAATGCAGACTACCAGCTTAGTTGGCTGACGGTGGTCTGGAAGACATCTGGCAATAATCCTCATCTACCACAACACTCAGTGCTAAGGGATTTTTACATGACACAAATCATCTTCAGACATTATACCATTCATGCGTTGAGAAATGGAATGGTACTTCAATAAAATAAACATCACAATCAATATATTGCTAGCACCTATTCCACTTGTTATTAGATGAACAATTGTGAGAGATGCTAACTTTATCTCTCAACATCCCTATTATATAGCGGTAACTGACAAATGGTCCTTACTCTAAATATACTGACAACACTGTACAATGTAAATATTATGCTTCCAGCCTGATCGTCACTGGATGCAAACATTACTGTTCGCTACAATATTATAGACGAAGTGCGTTCACCCCCGTGAAAATCGCTTTAAAAAGACGTTTTCCCCAAAACCGAGCAAAACTTTTCAAATAACAAATTTAGTGAACGTGCACAAATTTCTATACACTTTGGTTTTCGGAATAAAGTTAGGTCTATCCCACATGTGAGCAAACATTTGATAACAGGTGAGTCATGACCGGCGTCATCACATTGACAAGTACTTTGGGATAACTGAGCTTTTAGTGGCGTTGTACGCAAGTCCACCGTGGGCGGAATTCGACTTTTAGCCCTAGTGCTTGTGTGGCAAGCCTTCATTGAAGCCGATAACCTCAGGACGAATGTACAACCTGGATCGCGGTGCATCGATCAAAGTTAACAGAAGCGCTACGACGTGAGAATAAGTTCTGAAGGCTGACAAACTTACCTGTAAACCCAAGTCCGGTAGAACAATAACGTAGCAACAGTCAGCCCAAGTCTATCTAATAAACAGTAAAAAGTGTACATCCAAATATCTGAAGACAGGATAACGCTCCAATATATAGAGCACCATCAAGAGGAAATCATCAGAGTAGTGAACATTTCCTGAGAAATGAGTGAGTTATATTGCTCTCATAAATATGTTTTTTAAGACTGCTTTGTTCCTTCGGTTCCTTGTTAGATGCAGCAGCATCATTTTCGTTAAATGTTTGGCCCCTTTTATAACCAGTGAAGTAATAGACAACTATTTCCACTTTAGCTAGCCCCACCAGTATCAAACCAGCTAAGAAATTCAGCCCATAACGAATAAGGACTTGTCAGAATGACAGGCCGTCACAGATTGGTAACCAAAACACAACCGTAAAATAACAGTATAGTGATCATTGAGGCAGCAGTATGGTACCGATTAACTTCTCGACTGATAACCCTTTTCCTCATAGGCTGACCAGTCGTTTCCGTTGAATGGTTGTGCTAATGGAATTTGATGTGAAGAAAATAGAAGTATATCAACCAAGAAAAATACACAACACAATTCTTTTTTGACAAACTCTCATTTATTTTCGTGAGCATTTTGAGGCAGTTCCTCTAGAATCAAAAGAAAAAATGCGTTAAAACTACGCGTTGTGACTTTGTGTATTGTATACCCCATCCGTGCAACTTATTTTCAAATATCAGCATTTTTAAAGACAGATTTCAAGACCGAGTCGTTCCAACTTACACCAATCTGTTTTCTGACCACAGGTGCACGCAGACGTACAACGTGTTTCAGAAAGCTTACAGATCACAATGTCCGTTCATAGCATCCAATATGTTGTTTGTTTTAAAACAAGTAAATGCAGAAAACGTTGTACAACCAAAGAGTTGGTAGGAGAATCTAATATCGTCTGCTAAGGAAGTAGCTAAACTTCCGTCAAAAATCAAATATTCACGTTCTTTTACAAGTTGATGAACGAAAGCTGCCCATGATCCCTAAATCTGTGTCATCAAGCCAAGTTCGCGCCATGCATACGTAACTATGAGAACGCTTTCCAGGTTAAGTATGCAGCCAGTTTGTAGTGTTTGCTATGACTGGGCTACTGTGAAAATTTTATCTTAGTTTGACAGCGTGTTTACCAGAGTATGTTTTATGCTTTCAGCAGTAAGTCTTGTTCATTAGTTGAATGCATTTGAAGCAACATCCGCACGACACTGTGAAAAATATAATCACATATAGCTGATCATGGATTAACTAGTAAAACCAGGAACAAACTAGGGAAACTGCATAATCAAGAACGGCATTCACAAAAGTGTGTTTCTGATCGAGAAAAATCCAACACGCAAGGTAATAACCGATCACTGTGATCAATAACGTTTTTTTCTTAACCACGTTTTAGATTCTTTTTCACTTATGAAACTTGTCTCCAGCAACACCGTAAAGCGAACGAAAAATGGCATTGCTGCCTGCCTGATGGAAAACGTTGGATATAAGTCAAAGTTTTTGAGTAATCTTGTCATTGGACGTAAGTAAATCTGGAGTAATACAGTGAATTCGGTCATAGTGTTTGACTTCAGACTGAGTTTTACGATAGATTCAATCCAAAACGGACGAACCTTTCCCATGCGGAATCTTTTGATGGGTGTTACTGTTCCCATAGGTGAACTCCCCTCTACGCTGCCCGCTAGACGAACCTGCTAGTCACGCTTCCGCCAGTTTCTGACAAATGTTCCGGTGCAGTCTATTTTTGGCACTTTACAAATTGACCGATCTTTCCCAGAAGACATGCAACAACTGTTTTGCCTAATCCAGTGGATAGCGCCTCATTCGAAATATGCCTATGAAGTTGGAGTGGTATACGCAACTAAACCTATTGAGTAGGGTGTTTTTTCGTAATATTAAGTCATCAAAAGAGGTCTGGTTGTTATAGCGGCATGCACTAGGTCATATCTTACCTCAATACTGGTAACCTTACAAGCACGACAACTCAAACACAGTTATCTATTAAGACACTAAAGTGAATTATTATTATAATCTAGCATGTGTTAAAATGGTATGGTGTCTAGCTGTGAGGAGTCCAACTTAAAAGTCTGCGCGAATGTCTAAACCTTGCGCAAATACAAGTAACTACTAATTAGTAGAAACCAAAATCCCAGACGGATAAACACAGTTGCCTTACAAAAGTACAACTGAAGTACAGATCTTTCCTGTAGCAAAGATGCGTTCTAGTGATTTGGTTTAAACAAGGTAAAGCTTAAAAAACAATGGCCAAAGTTTATATGCAGGTGCAAGAGCTACAGTTGACTGCGAACGTTGTTAAATTCGTCTTATATAAAGGCTTATAATATATGAACATTGCCGAAGAATTTGGTTGACAAACAAGTCATATTCAAAAGGTAACTTATAAACATATTACATTCTCTCTAAGCCTATATGGAAATTGGCTTATTCTTTTGATGACAAGTAAATAGATTTTGCGTAAACGCATCGTGGTTGGATAATTAGTTATAAAGTGGTCCACCGGGATGTTTCTTTAAATTGTAAAATATTTATCTAAGCTGTTGACACTAGTTATGTCAAAATGACTTGTTATAGGCACAAGTCACACACAAAACTCATGCTTTCTCGAGGTTACGAATATTATCTCGTACTGGTAATCTAGCGTCGATGTGCGCTTTGTCGGCCTTCAAAAGACTGACTGCTACTCTGTCTTTTTAAGTAAACTTTAAATTATAACGACTCTTATGTAAGCAAACATTTTTTTGGTTAGCATCTAGCGATCTGATCATTCGCATTCCTACAAAGTCATAAAATCTAGATTACTTTGTATTTGCAGTACTCAATCCACCTACTATATTGTACTAGCCTATGGGTAAATGTCACTACTTTTTCCTGAACATAGAGGAGAAAAGAATTAGCAAGCAAAGATGACCTGAACAGTTCATTTTATTTGGGAGAATCGAGAGAATGAATGTAAATGAGAATGAGATTCATGTGTGTCCGACTCGTTAAAATATATTCAACTTTTAGCACTCACCAGAATATATTAAGACATCCAGAGTAGATGAATAATCTACCCTCAAGCATTAGGAAATCTAATTTTTAATGTCGAGCCAATATAGAAACAGAGTTTGTAGCTGAAATGAGTATTTGCTGAAATTCTACTGAGATTTTCACTGGTACGGACTCATCTATACTAATTATATAAAAACTTTCTGTTTTCTGAGGAGTTCTAGTAGAGAAAAACGGAATGACCTAGAGTTAAAATAATTCCCCAAAGGTATTACATCCTTCAGTTAGCTTGAATCACAGGTTTCATCCATATTCAAATTGTAGTCATTGATTTCCTAAAGCGACTGTGGGGGAAAACCAACTATAACAATTTGAAGGACTTCACATGATTCAAATTTGTCACTTCTTTAAACGTTGAAAAAGATTAGCTGGTGAACAGGCTAGGATTCGAGTGAACTCAAAACACCGACAAAGACAGCAAGCCCAAACGTGACAAGCACTTTACAAGCAAAGTCCTGAACTTAGAAATTTTGCATTTGAGCTCATTTACCCGTCCAACCAGCTATGCTATATTGAATCCTCTGTGATTTTGAGATTTAGGTGCCTCAGCAAGACTTCTCATCTAAATTCCACCGAAATCCACCAGCGCCATTGTTGAATATTGCAGTTGGATCACTTAGAACAGACTTAAATTATGACATACGATTGTCATACAAGTGCTGCGTAGTAAGCATGCAGCAATACACTAGTGACTCATTTATTAAAGATTCTTTCCATTCAAAACAATATACGTTGCAATGAATATCCAAAAACGTAAACTACACTTTGAATTTTGCCGTCATCAGCAAACACCAGAAAAAATGTTGCCTGGAAGTGTGTAAGCTGATTAATTTGAATAGGTATCATTGTAATAAGAATCGATTTACAATAACTGAGCAAGTGGAGAGGTATCAGTGATGCTGGTTACCACCTCATTGAGTGGATAGATACAGTTCATCAAATCATTACCTTGAAGAGTGTGTCCATTCGGTAATTGGTGTGTTTCCAAGCGGCATAAATGGCTTTATTGGAATAGTATCTAGCCACGTAAATCTGGTTGTTTACGCACTGAATTGGAGGTCTCATCTGTTGTCGGCTCAAACCTGCTTACAATGGTTCCTTTCTAGAGAGGATAAATGTGGATGAAAGAATTTGTCGTGGATGACCAGGACTATTCTGAACAGCTGGATACTTTTGCATACTTTGAGCCGACTTGAAATTCACAGTTTCAGAACCGCTATTGCGCATCCAATAAATGGATTCATTGGTGAAGTTTCACTTCGAACTTGAAAACAGTTCAAGCTTATTCTGAGCATGTAGCGAACGGTCACTGACGAGGTTAATTACCGAATGCGGGAGAAACCGATGTGATTTCCTCGTCAAATTTCAAACATATCTTAACTAACTGCATACGTGTATTTCTCTTATCTCTGAAAGAAATCAGTTTAACAGTATGTTATGATTTTTTCTTTCACGCCCGACTATACTTTAAGATTCACATACTCGATGTCTTCAGAAGGCTGTAAATTTTAACTACCTCGTTGTCAGATCCTCAAACATTTCACACGTTTCAGGGAAGCTTGCATATTCTTCGTCTGTATGATGTGAATAGATCAACTTATTCTTTCATGTACACAGTGATTAACGTGAGTGATTTTAATAGCTGACATACGATCAGAAGGAACCGTTAAGTCGGAAGTGAAACGTGAAGTTGATATGCAATGACATTTTTGTTAGCAGTTCCATTTCTTTTTGATTTATTTTACATTTGGCAACAAAATGTCACGTATTGGTTTCGGACGACACAGCTTGAAGTGATTCAGTGCTGGTGATACAGGATTTAGAAGTGTGAAAATGGGAAGTGACTGCTTCATTCATTATTTAGAAATTAACGTGACACGGTACGAATATGGTTCACAGGCTCTCATTTGAAAAATGAGAGAACAGGTGCAACAATCTTTGATCTATCTAGTTAAAAGTAGAAGATATGAGTGGAATGAAGTCTTCAAAATTTGTGCTCGCTGATCCTTCTCTGCAAATAGTTCAAAGCCACTAAATGTTCAATAGTCCAAGTGGTATAAAGTATTTGTTAGTTAATTTGCCGTCTAAAACAGTTAGTATATATTGATCAACAAGATTAAATTGCTCATTGACAGAAAGTAGTCTGGTTTTTAGAAATGTGCCGGTCGACAACGAGATTTGCATATGATGTAGGAAAAGTTTGCATTTTTCACCGTCCTTTGCAATGATGGATTTTAGGTTAAAGTCACAACTTCTTTGACAATAATATGTAAGTTTTATTCCCCTTTCTCTGAATAACTGTTACCTTTACCAACACATTTTTTGTAATAACTAAAATGTTTAACTTGGTTTTCATTACTAATTAACTAACCGTCACACCAAGACATTTAAGCGTTTGTGAAAAGTTCGATTCAACCCTGACTCACACGAGATGCGAGAAAAAATAGGACGGATTTATTCCTTTAATAAGAGGAGGTCAACTTGGCAGATGATCAAAACTAAGTGTACTAACTGAAGCTCGATGGCTGTCCTTACACATAATGCTGGAGAGTTTCCAATCATGGTGAGCAACGAAGGATATATCTTTTTTCGATGGATGTCTGCTAGCTGGGGATGCAACCAGCGTAATCTTCAACCGTGCGAACAACATACAAACGGTTATCAGTCCTGCGGTTTACAAGTTCTCATCAACGGTAACACAGCGACAGGTTTAATTGCAGTGAAGGACTTTGATTAACCTTTAAGTACACCCAAAGACCCTCAAGACTTTTCAGTACGTACATCCAGAAACAAGTGCCACTATGCTAATAGTCGGGATTAGTGATGGTGTTGTTCGTGGTTCGCGTTGATGATTTATGCATTCAAATGTTCGCCGAATGTAGCATTTAGGTTGCAGACGTTTCATCACCAAACGAAATGACATCATAAATATGTGAGCGTTTGAGTACAAACCTATTCACTCAGATACTCAGGCACAGATGACACTATCTCGTTTGATGATGAGACATTTGCAACATAAGTGCCAAGCATGGCAAGCATCCGCATACATACAAGTCATTTTGTCTAGCTGAACTCATTGGTGGCCATGAAAATAAACAATACTGGTTGAGTATTTTCGAGGTAGTTGAGACGGATGGCGTTTGTTTGATTACGTCTAGTCATACACGTGCTCACAAAACATTTATAAGTTAGCACTCGGTGTACACATTGACAGAACTTACTACACAAAGTTCACAAGTACACGAAACTGAGTTGAATTCACTATCTCACACAAGTTCGT
The DNA here is from genome assembly GCA_013368495.1 of Paragonimus heterotremus. Taxonomy (NCBI): domain Eukaryota; kingdom Metazoa; phylum Platyhelminthes; class Trematoda; order Plagiorchiida; family Troglotrematidae; genus Paragonimus; species Paragonimus heterotremus. Next base: position 157,301 of record LUCH01000902.1, on the reverse strand, counting down.
AGCCCTGTCACTTTAGGAATTCACAAGCAAACTTCACGGAATACAACTCTTGGTGAGTCAGAGGTCGTCGAATTATGAATTTGAACAAAACGATGAGTCACATCCTTGTATACAACTGTTCACCACAAGAATTGAGTCCCTAAAGGAAAGGCAAATTACGGCATACGGCAACTAAACCCCGGTTTATCGTCCATATGTATAAACAACTGCATCTTCACCAAACTCGCTCAGAAGGTACAAAAATCCACCGTTATTGAGGGATGAACGCCTTGGGAAAGAACCACTACTCAGTTAATTCCATGTGTTCCGTAAGCATTCGCTGAAAAACAGTAAAGGAATATGTACTGAAACCAGCGTATTTTATTAGATTTGAGCCGCATGTTGGAAACTTGCTTGCTTTATCGAAGCGGTCCTGGTGAGTTGACCATCACTGTAAGAGGGTGCACTATACCTATCACAATCACCATTAGTAATGACGCCAACAGTATGTTGGTGTTTGGCTGCGATGAAACCACAAAAACCCCAAATATAAAACAAAAGAAAGGGCGAAATGGAATCATTCAACGCAAGATCTGCCTAATCTCAAACTGCCAAACTAACGTTGGCATGGATCTTATAATCAATTTGAGTTACACGTAGACCGGTATTCATAAAACAGATGTCCTTTTTGTGGACCGTGTTTCGCTCACACTATGGGCAACTACCTCAACAACAAAACTATGTCAACAACCTATCTTGACAACCGAATTAATCGCTTTCCCACTAACGGTTCACGTAATAGGTTGCGTGGACAAAATTATTGGAACGTCTGGGGCCAGCTTTGATTTGCAGTAGATAAGCTACTAGGTAATCGATTGTGCATTCGATGCCCTACACTAGTTGGTAAGTGCCTTCTCAAACAATGTCGAATGTGGTAAGTAGCATCTTCACCGGTTCATTTTGGATTGTACATTCCATATCACACCATAATGTGTTCGTTGTCAGGCAGAATACAAGGCTTGAAAAACTGCTCATTACACGAGAAGACAGGAGGGCGGGCAAAAAGAGAAATGCTGAGGCAATATCAGGTGATGGATGATAAATTTATTGTAGACCGTGGATTTGCAGACGCATCAGAGATTATGATTCAATGTCGTATATGACATAATTCTTACTCACAACCAGTACAGTCTGCGAGGCATAAAAGTGTAGCAGTGATGAGTTGATAGATGATTGCTGCACAAAACCGTGCACAGAAGACTATGAAATTCTGGACTTTTTCTTCTTTTTATCTCTGGATTATCCAGCTACATCTTAGTTGGGCTCATGATACACTCTCTCCCTATTGGAATGATGCCAGACTTTTGCTTGGCGTGGGTGTCATAAGCTGATGAGCGATCACGCAACCACCCCAAACACAAACACCTACACCTGAGGCTACGCATTTGGCCAAATAACCTAGTCAACGAACATGACACAGTGATCTCGGGTCCGACAAGAAAAAGAGCTTCCAACTGGTTGCACATTAAGGAAGGTTTCGGTGGTCACGCGCGTCTCGTAAAGTGTTGGACTGACACCTATGGTAAACCGCCAGGCATGCGTCATTTTCACGAAAAGACCCGGCTTCTGTATGGGCTCGACTGATAATTTGTACAAGAGTCATCTTCAGACGGGTTTGTTGCACATTCGGAAAATTGAATGACGAGAGCGTGGATTTGTTCAAAAATATACGTGATTGTTAAAGCGTAATTAACCTACATCGGAATTCGAGTGATTTTGTCAACGGCTGAAGCCGACTAATTAGTCGCAATACGCTTACATCAAAACACTCAGAGATGCCGGGTAAACGTTCGTTAAATAGACCGGTCAGTGCTTCCAGGAGTTGTCCCTGCTAAAATTGTGAATGTGCAAAAAACAAGTCTCATTTTCACCATTATCAAAAGAATCGTGGTAAGGTAAATTGCAGGAAAAACGGTACAAGTACGCAGCGAAAAGTCAAACGGAGTAAATGATATGTAAGCTTGACACTTAGTTTTGTGACTGTCCTTGGTTTCCACCTATTTACTCTAACTGATGTTGATTTAAGACAGCAAATCTGGGTAGTTTCAGAGAATCACAGTAAACGAGGTAAAGCGAAACTCATTGTAATTCTGTATGCCGAGACGCAATTGATTTGTATTTGTCTGGTGGAAATCATTTTGCTCCCGGGACAGATGAGTCAGCCCCTTTTTTCAAAATGGTCTTCATTCTCCAGTTCACCTACGTATTAATTCCGCCAGTATTACTTTCGCCGCGCTTGCAGATAGAGTTATCGGCATCAGGTGAGTTCAGAAATTACGACACCTAATAAGTAGTTTGAAATTTCGAACGATACGAACTGAATACCACTCACTACTGATCACAATCTTCAAAATGATGGAGATAGTAGTCAGTTCCTTCGGGAAAAACACATCGAATTTTTGTTTCATTTTTATTAGAACTGACTAGCATTGCTTATTTCAGCTACAACGGAAGACTGAACTCCGGTACCGTCCTGTTGACGCAAAGGTATTGAACATCACCTCACTGATTCTACAGCATTCAGGGTGAGAGTCTAGTAAGCAAACGTTCGGTCACATTCTACTTCGAGTACAGTTAAGTCTATCTGGTTGCCTCGAGAACAGCCACAGTAACTGCGATGCTAATACCAGTTGATTACTCCGTAAGGATGATTTCCGATTGGTCTGAAATCTAAGAAATGTTTGAACTTTTTCAGAGGTATCCCTGACACATCATCATTGAAATTAGTTTCCGAGATACAGCAAACATCAACATGCAATGAGTCTAACGTTCGTGCAAGAGCTGCCTGTTGACCCATCTGTTTTAGAGTGCCAACGTTGAAAGCACCTATATTAATTCGCATTCTAAGTCTGAGCAAGGGACGCGGAAGGTGTAAAACTAAATGGCTAGAGAAGGAACTTACCGGCTTAGTTTTACCACGGTTAGCTACATCTGTTGTGGGACCTGTGGAGTAACTATCAGAAATAGAGTTTGGGAGGGGCCCGATAACTAAATTTGATAGGACAGTTGTGGAGGGATGAGCAGTAGTATGTTTTCGCCTATCCACCCTGCTGTATGCAGCAGAAAGGCGACCCGATTTATACTGCGAGACGACCGATGCAGTATGGCATTACTTGTGTTGTGACAATTCATGGTCGTGTGTGGGAGGAGATACTGTCAGGGCGTCCAGACCAAGACAGGAGAATGATTAGGGTTCTCAGCCAAAGCCTTTGACTCAAAAGCCTATACTGCAAGGCAGCGGGTGGGTGGCAGTGTACCTGAACTAGTGCATTTTTCGGACAAAGATGCCAAACTTCTTCCAACCTCCAACCTGGAGGACCAGGAGACTGTTTCGTCAAACCTCTACCTATTAGCTTGCCTGGCATGAGTGACTCAATCGGTGTGGTGGCCACACCGTCAAGTTTAGCCCAACAGGTCATCGAGATGCGCAAGTCGTCACACCGCGTCAAGGTCCAGTCCTGATGTGACAGAAAAATATGGAACGTTTTACGATTTTGCGAGTCATTCGATGTCATGTGTTTGGATATAGACGTAGCTATTTTTAGTGACTAGGTACCCTCCATCCTCGCTATTTTCTTCTCTCTTCCTGAACAGGGTTTGTTTCTTCTTCATGGTTGTGTGGCGATTAAGCACCGGTATGAACCACTGATGGATTGCTCTCTATGATGATAATGATGAAAATAAGTTTCCACGAATTTTGCCACAAAGTGAATCATAAATCGGTCAACGTAGACATTGTTTTCTAGGGGTTCAACTACGGTTGAAATTATTTAGAGATCGTGAAGATCTTAATGAGTGAACGTCCTGAATTACAACCGTAGTTGACAGCGCAAATGACAGCAAAGAATAAGTGGAACTGTGTTGTCCATTGCAAGTTAAATAACACAGCAGCTGCTTCAATGTATCTTTCAGAGTCATAGCTGTGAATTGAACAATAACGAAGCTGCAGTGGGTGTGAGATACAAAAATAAACTTGCGTCCCCTGTACCTGCGATTGTGATCTCTGAGTATTGCAAACATCTTATGACATTTTAAGCTGACCTTAATCTACACTTTATCGCAGCTTTCACGTCCATCATCGTCATCATCACAGACAGCGACACATCAGTGGTCCTTACTGATACTTGATCAAAATACAACCATGAGGAAGACAAGCTCCGGCCAGGGTGAAAAAGCGCAGAAGAAATAAGGAAGTGACCTAACCACAAAAATATGGTAACGTCCATATTCAGGCATCCAACATCCAGGTGCCTGCATCATGCAAACAACATTCGAGCTATCTGTGTTAGTAAAACTTCATCAGCGAAACAGTTACCTCACAGCTTCCACTATCACTCATCATTAAGTCCAAGTACATTGCCGACAAATCTGCCAACCAACGACAACAATCACACAAATGAACCAGATTGGCTATCATCTCACCTAAAGTATCCAGACATTGACTATGTGGGTTGCGAGGTTCACAACCCAGGAGACGAACCCGACACATAGTGAGCAACCTATAGGCGAGCGACTTCATTTTTTTGAGCCACGTCATCATTTATCCATCTCCCATCACATGCCAGTCGGTCAGAGCATCGTCAAGATTTGTCCGGTGTGGTATATGACTGGCTGACATCCTTAGTACATGGTCTATTCATCTAAGTATGTATAGACGACGAGCTGACCTGTACGGCCCAACTCTACAGGAGCTTCGTACTTACTGGAGCTCATCAGTAAAATATATCCTCATCCGGACCAGAGTTTTCATTCCGACCCTCATGCTGGTGAAGCTAGTGAGTTGACCGCAACGTCAGTAGCCTCATACTAGACATGTCCAAGTAATCACACTCAAACGTTCGTCCACTACTTTATGTAAATTTGATCACCCTGCCCTGTCAATCTGACAGAAAGGTAACCATAAATGCTCCTTTCATTCGGACAGATAACTACGTGATCAAGACTTCTTCTTGCGATTTGACCTAGTGTCTTTGTTGAACAAACTCAGTGTAGTCTGGATTATTGACTGAGGTTCGCGGATTACGAACATTACGAATTAATTACTTTGGCCTTTGCGGGCTTCACAGCGAGATTACTTTTTCGGCCAGTTCACCTCCAACTCCTCGAACTTCAATGAACGACATTATGGTCGTTTCCTGGATTTAGCCTGTGACAGGTTTCATGGAAATGCCCTCACCTCTCAGTACGGATTCCTGAATTTCCTTAGCGTATCGTTGTACATGCAACGCAACTAACGGCTTACAGCTACCCAAAAATTAAAACCGGCACGATTTTAAACACATATTTTGCTTAAACAACAACATGAGTAGCTGATGTTGCTGTAACACCAACAACACTGGGTAGTTTGGAGGAAAATGAACAAAATCCACCATGGTTTGTTAGTCGTCCCCAGTTATGGCCAAAAAAATAGACACGCGGCGATTCGACGCCGCAGAACCTGTGGAAATGAACCCTCTCACCAACGGCGGTTTTAGAATGGGTGACCTGGCGGATACGAACTTGGCTACAGTACAAAGTTTGATAGTTCGCACCTCATACCGAGTAACTCTATTTAAAACCAAAGTCAACCAAAAAATCTCGGTTGTGGGAAATGGGCGAAGTTGTTTACACCTAAAACCAGAGGTTTTATATCAAACGGTAGACATTTACTTCGAAGCAACTAATAAACGAATTTAGAAATA
>LUCH01000902.1:126240-151481 GCA_013368495.1 Paragonimus heterotremus | reverse complement strand
GCGTCCCCTGTACCTGCGATTGTGATCTCTGAGTATTGCAAACATCTTATGACATTTTAAGCTGACCTTAATCTACACTTTATCGCAGCTTTCACATCCATCATCGTCATCATCACAGACAGCGATACAACAGTGGTCCTCGCTGATACTTAATCACAATACAACCACGAAGAAGACAAGCTCCTGCCAGGGTAAAAAAGGACGGAGGAAATGAGAAAGTGACCTAACTACAAAAAGATAGTAACGTCCGTATGAAAGTATTCAACCTTCAGATGCCTAAACCCTTTAAACAAACAACCGAGCTATCAGTGATATTAAGACGTCATCAGCGAAACAGTTTCCTGACAGCTTTAACTATCACTCATCATTAAGTCCAGCTATATTGCAGAAAACTCTGCCAACCAACGACAACAATCACATAACTGAACCAGATTGCCTGCCATCTCACTTAAAGTATCTAAACATTGACTGTCTGGGTTGCGAGGTTCACAACCCGGGAGACGGACCCGACGCACAGTGGACAACCTTTTGGTGAACAACTTCATTTATTCGAGGCACGTCCTCAGTTGTCTATCTCCCATCTTATGCCAGTCGCTCAGAGCATCGTCAAGATATGCCCGGTGTAGTATACGACCGGCTGACATCCTTAGCACATGGTCTATCTATCTGAGTAGGTGTAGACGACAAGCTCATCATTACGGCTCAACTCTACCGGGGCTTTGCACTTAATTGAGCTCATCAGTAAAGTATATCCTCAACCGGACCCGAATTTTCATTCCTACCCTCGTACTTGTGAGGCTAGTGAGTTGACCGTAACTTCAGTAACCTCACAATAGACATGACCAAGTAATCATACTCAAACGCTCGTCCACTACTTTGTGTAAATTTTGATCACCTTGCCCTGTCAATCTGACAGGAAGGTGATCATAAATGATCCCTTCATTCGAACAGATAAATCCGTGATCATGACTTCTTCCTGCGATTGGACCCAACGTCTTCGTTGAACAAACTCAGTGTAGTCGAAATTATTGACTGAAGTTCGCGGATTATGAATATTACTAATTAATCACTTCGGTCGTTGTGGGCTTCACAATGAGATTAATTTTTCGGTCAGTTAGCCTCCGAATCCTCGAACTTCAGTGAACGACATTACGGTCATTTCCTGGGTTCTGCCCGCGACGAGTTTCGTGAAAATGATCCCACCTATCAGTAGGAACTCCTAAATTTCCTTAGCGTATCGTTGTACTTGCAACACAACTAACAGCTGACAGCTACCCATCAATTAAAATCGGTACGATTTCAAACGCATATTTTGCTTTTACAACAGCATGAGTAGCTGATGTTGCTGTAATACCAACAACACTGGGTGGTTTGGAGGAGAATGGACAAAATCCACCATGGTTTGTTAGACGTCGCTAGTTATGGCCAAAAAATTAGACGCACGATGATGCGATGCCGCAGAACCTGTAAAAATGAACCCCGTCACCAACCGTGGTTTTGGGATAGGTGACCCGGAGGATACGATCTTGGCTACAGTACAAAGGTTGATAGTTTGCACCTCATACCGAATAACTCTATTTAAAACCAAAGTCAGCTAACAAATCTCGATTGGGGGAAAGGGGTGAAGATGCTTATACCTAAAACCAGAGGTTTTATATCAAACGGTAGACATTTACTTCGCAGCAACTAATAAACGAATTTAGAAATACACCAACCCAGCTTTGGATAGCAGGCAGTTCTTCAGGTGTTAATTTATATGACTGATTGTGACCACGATAGGCTTTGTCTTATTTATTTATAATGTTTATCAGATTTACTTTTTAACCAACATACCAGATGGGAGAACAATAAACTTTTTCAATAAACCTCATCGTGAATAGTGACATTCATTAGTCAGGTAACGAAACAACTACGTAGAGAAAGAGAAAACCGTTCCTATTTTGATAGGCGGAACTAACGGTCGCCACTGTTGGTGGCTGTACAATGTCTCATGGATCTCGGACAAAAACCATCGATAGTACGAGGACTTCAACGCAAAACGTCTTTTTGATTGGATTACCACGATATTTCATTAATGTCCCGCGCTAATTGACACGTCCTAGTGCAACCTGCATTTGCCCCCCACACACAATTCTAGATTTATTCTATTAGACACTGAAACGCGTATAAGAACATACATTGAACTTATAGGAAGGTTGGTATGCAGATGGAAATGTACGAACAAATTGCTTGACAGAACAGTTGCATGCACACACACTTCGGGACTAATCCGATATTGCCTAAATTTGGTTAAGTATGAATTATCGTTCATCACGTTTCGTAACTATTTCATTTGGATGACGCATTGTTATTTTGCACTGACATCAGTGATGGTCAGCGATACAATCAAAGCATTAGCAACATTCTGCTTGTTATTATACCGGTAATCAAGGGAACGGTCAGTTTAACCCAACTATTCCTCATTAACAGAATAAAAATATATAACATTCTACTTATGAAAATATCTCGGTAGAGACCTGATTGTCACACTTTGGGCTTCGGCTAGATTAGAACCAGCAGACCAAACGACGTGTCCAGGTGGGGGAAGCGCTCTGTCAGATGAGTTACATAAGTTAAGACAAGGAGTAAGAAATTTCACGTTTGGACTCACTTGCTTGCCAACATTGCTGTGGCCTGTGTGGTTCACCAAATATCTAAGAATTTGTGTGCCCAAACACGATTTTCTAATCATTTTATAGTAGAACCCATCAACGTCACTTGTGACCATTGTAGATCTAGTATTACTGAGTGTCGTGGCAGACTTGCCAAGGTGGAGTGAAATTAGCCCGGCCCAAATGTAAGCACCAGAAATGGCAGTGAAACAAGTGACTTGTCTTCTTTCTGCATGTGGCTGAAATTGATCAGTTTGCAAACTTGAAAGTATTTAGTACGAAATCAGGTAAAGTGTTTGCTAGTAGCTTGTCAACGATTAAAGACATTAGTACACGTACAACCCTATTTCCTTAGTAGCCTTGCCAAGTAAGTCTGCTGAATGACATTATGACATATAATCACCGTTCTGGTTGAATATTAAGACCTAGTGTAATTCACATGAGATGGATTCACTTCAATTTCAATATTGTACATTGCACGGATTCCTGCTATATATAAAATAGATGAGCAATAGGATAAACCCTGTCAGCTGGAATATTTTATGGAAGTTCCAGTTTCAGGAAATAATCGTGTGAAACCAGGTAACTGTTAGTTTATCTGAATAGTTAAACGGCAGTTTCTGATTATCATTTCGTAACACACTATTCACATACACTCTAGTCAGAAGTAACTCAATAATACTGAGGCACACATATTTGCACGACGAGGAGCAGACTTCCATTATTAGGCATCCGTTTGCACACACAATTGGAAATGTGCATTCCGTTATTTACTGCTGCACCATGCTGAATTATCAAAACAACTGAGATGTCAGCACCTCTTCAACTTATCAACTATAACCTTCACGTAGACTTCGCCGTAGTATCTTAGCGAGGAGTCACACAAGTCTAAAAAGGAATTTAGTGAGCGTGAAAAGCTGACTTATATAGGAAAAGTAACTCTTACTGCTGCCTTTGATGCCAGGATGATGACAGCTTGTAATCCATAGATATTATCTTTAATGTTGTCGAATGCCCCGTTTTTGATTTAGTTTTTCACCATCAATGTCACTGTTGAATGATTGGGCTGTTAGTTTACACGTTATGAATCACTCATTGACATGTTGGACTATAGATTTTAGAGGCATTGCACATGTGTTCGATTTAGTTACATACTTCTAATAAACATTTCGATGTACAGGTTTAGGCGTTCAAGAGGAATTTTGGTAGAGTGAACAAAGAATGTTTGTACGAAATGCGTAAAACTAAACGCGGTACCTTCTTAGTCAATGTGTGACATTAATTGAGAAGGCTTTTGACATAATCGTGCGTTTTCGATTTCCTTCCTAGATTCATTGAAAGATATTTGCTTGTGCTTAGACAGACTAACAAAAATGTTGTTGACATAAAGGCGATGATAATGCGGTTATGAGATGTCTTCTTGCTTTTTTTACAGCACTCTCTTATGAAACTTTTGCACACACTTTGTCTAGTTAGCCTAGCTAGGATTAGTGTGTACTATTAACTAAACGGTAATGCAAATTCTGGTGGAATTCTACTGACCATTGCGAGTTACTAAAAGCACACGCGTAGGCATACAAGCAGCCATCCAATAGGGACATCTTGATTTTCTGTACACATTGTTGCGTAAGATTCAGACAAGCCTGGTGACATCAGTACAAAAAGCAGTAGTCAGCTCATGCTGGCTTTACAGCGCTTTACATGTGAACAGTTTATTGAAAAACTGTTTGAAAAAACTGTCGAGTTCCAGCGTTTGTTTTGGGCTTACAACAGCAACTCAACTTCGGTATGTCAGTAAATATTGACATTTAATTATATCAAGATCGTGTTATTCTGACCTATGTTTGTTTGTTTCGAGCACGCTTGTTTGAACACGCCCCTACAGTCAGGGTTTTGATTCATTGAGTGGAGAATTCCTCTCCTTGAAAACATTCTTCTCCAGACTGCATGAAATGGAGGCCGGATAAGGGAGTCAAATTACGATCGTTATGCTTTTTTGCCGAAATATGAGTTAAATTTGAGGGTACAGTAAACAAATACTGAGGAAGCTTAGTGAATAGTTTGATCGTTGTTTTAGATCGGTAAAGCCACTAGTAGTTCTAACTTAACCAATATGAACATCGTTCTATGAAGTTGTCAACTGTTGACAAACTCGGTCGCCCATGGTAGAATACACGTACCGTCTTCAAGTATTTAACCACTGAGGTCTGTGTTTGATCGCCCTCATCAGGTGACGCCAATAGAAAAACAACAAGGTGGTTAGGAAGCATGTGGTTAGTACTGATTCTCAAGCGATTTCTTTTGTTCACTCTTCACGCGTAGACCGACTTATAAGTTGAAGCCATGTACTGAGCATGCCGAGCTGGTGGTCTGTCACACGAAGCACATTTTTGGGACAATCCTAGTGATTGGCGTAAGGTGCATGCCGGGTAGATGATGACCTGGTGTACAGGAATGAGATGGTTCATTGCTGCAGATCAAGATGACGATAACGAGGAGCAGGACGGTGGGTGGATTTAGAAGTCTGATGGGCACGTATACATCTATGCATATATATATATATATTTATACGTATACATAGTGTTTACCCACTTGCGTACACATCAAGTAAAATACGCAGATGACCCAGTCAAACTAAAAATAGGTTCTTCTTTGTAGCCAGAGTTTCAGTTATTGACGGCTAAATCCAGAAATGGCTTCCCGACAGATAGCCTGATTTATAATTGAGCCAAAACCGTAGAGCCTGACACTTGTAGTTCTGTTTATCCCAAATCATAGGAAGATATTTGCACTGAACCTGTGGTGGAATTTTATTACTGCATGTAGGTTTTGGCAGGTACGACAAAACTAATATACACTGAACATCCGCAATTGACTGCAGCTGTCGCATTCCTATAGACATTCCAGGCGGCCCCTTTCGGGAAGAAACACTAGACTAGAGTCTCGCATTCATCGATTGGAGTTAACAGACAATAACTGTCTCCGCTTGAGGCGATCGGCCAACTTAATCATTACTCACAAGCAAAAGTGGTTGAGTGTTCACATGCGATGATAATTCGGTGGTGCCTAATGTGAGGTGAATCGCACAGTGGTAAACATGGTTGTCTCATGAAAAGCGTGGCGGTGGTTCTAGTCCAGGCAGTGGCAAGGATATGCACTACTGACGAGCTCTAATGAGAACGAAACTCGAGTCTAGTTTTCCGCTGTTCGAAACGGGCCGACTGGAAAGTCTATGGGAATGCGACAACTGCGATCAATTGTGGGTGGTGTTCAATCTATATGAAGACTAATATAGTTGGTCAGACCAATCTAAAGGCGTCAGGTAGATGTTTCCTGCCAGTGGTAACTGTCAGCTGTAAAGTTTTAAAACCGTCATGAAAAACGTGTTCCAGTCGAATACAGAAATATGTAAACGAAAATAAACCTGAAGAAAGAATTAGTGGCTGTACAGATGGCGTGATCGCAGATAGCAGCTGAACGAGTTCACGAGTAAAAACCTGTGAGTTCATATGCATAAATAATGCAAAGCCCACATAGTGATAATCGGCAATCATTCCTTTAACCGTTAGCGCATGTGGTCATCTAATCAATGAACTCGTTCTGCAAAACCTTCGTTCACCTGTCAACACCACTGCAGCAACATGTGTCTTGTGTGAATGAGGACGCTTGAATCCTCTTCACGAACTTCACAAACTTAATCCAAAAGATTTTAACAAGGCCAACTCTGTTTTGTTGTAATCTGTGAAGTCTTTCCATGGGATGCGTTTACACACCTGCTGAGGGAATCCATTGCAGACTGTGACCTTCTAGATACATTGATTCGAACAAGTGCTAGACTGCTGTTTGGTTTACAAGATATTCCTCATGGAATGGTGGCCTCACCCCTAAACATGATCCATTTGGCCAATTGCTGAGGCAGGTGTCAGTAGGCTGGGGCACTGTGGAAAAATGGTCGAAGTAGCATTTTTTTTTAGTTGTCCTGCGGCCAACTTTCCTCATAAGTTTAGGCGGTGATAATGTGAGATGTAACAGTATTAGGACATTCTGTAGACCGTTTTAAACTTTACACAGCTTCAAAAGATGTGACGGCAATCGCGGCTATTTCTGTCCTACCAATTCTTTTTTAAGTGTTCACCGAGTTATTCCTGATCAAACTATCATCCAGCTCTCAAAACCAGTGACACCGTAGATTATGGGTTGATGTTCTTTTGGTGGAAACTTCTTGGTTCTTGTTTAACGACTCCTTGAACTTCCACGAACAGTTAATCAAAACGAACCCAATTCTTCGAAGTCAGTTATGTGCACATGGGTAAAGAAATTCCCCTCCACCTGTAGAGTTCACTGATCAGTTTCGGAAGATCGTGTAGATGTGCTGTCACCAAACAGATCAATAATGAAAAGTACTGATTAATTTGCCAATATCCGATCAAGTCACCTTTGTGAACAGTTGCACTGTCGTGGATATTAGTGCATACAACCTTGCTGGTATGTGCACGTTGTTTACAAGACAACAACAGCTAATCCTACGATTCAAAGAAGCGGATTATCACTGCCAACCAGACGAATCAGTCATCGGTTAATACTTATGCTCATTTGTCATACAACCATGCGAATAGCAGACTCAGGTTTAACCACGGGGTATCGACCTGAATTGGCAGAAAATACACCTGTAACATACCTCGGAAACTGACAACTGTCTCAAATAAGAGTGGAATAACATCTTAGAGATATTTTTCTTTCGGGCTTTCCTGTCTTCATTCAAAAGTTTTGTTCACTTCAGTCACGCAACGGCGGCATACAGCCTACTGAGCTCGATTAGCTATTAACTACAATCCTATACACGCACATTTCGTACAAAGGACGAAATTGGTACATGGTGTCCAGCCAAATAAATATCACTCCTGCCAAACCCCACAATAATTTCAATTTCTAATTACGCAATTTAGCTAGATTTGCTGCATCGTCGGCGTGACGTGCGATAAGCTAGAACCAGCAACACATGTTTGCGTATGCAGCAGGAATGTATAGAAGAGGAAGCTTCAAATCCTACGCCTCGACAGATTTGATAACAAAATTTACGGATCTAAAGGTTCTGTTAACTTTGTGCGAAATTTACGAGACGATCAATATGCTGACTGGAAACAACTCACGCCTTGAAACAGAATTCACTATACACTGTGCAGTCAGTACACGTGGTGTCAAATAAGTGGTGCAAATATTTTGACCAAAGTTGACCTGAAGCATCTGACCTTAGAGATTTCAACCATGATTAAATTAGACGGATTAAGACTACCGTGAGTTAGATTTTTGACTTCGAGGCAACTGTAAACAGTCCACACTTGTGACAGTACGGCTCCTAGTTACCTGTTAATATTGATTTTTGATAGTACTCTTGAGTAACAGTACAACGTCCTACTTTTGTCGTAACTCATTGGAAGTTACGGTTGTCAAATCCTCAAAACATAGAGCTGTAATGGAAGTCCAAATGTATGACAGTCGAACTCTGTCGCTTACTGGTTTCTACTAGGAAGCATAAACTATGTCATTGTAACCATGGAAGTTATTGTAGAGTTAGACAGTGTAGTACTAATTAATGTCCGCTCAACACTTGTGATTAGATAGCAAACAGATTGAAATCTTGAAAGAATTTTGTTAATGGGAAGAAACATTCGAATCACAGGAGATGTGAAGACGGTTGGCTAGCACAACAACAGTCCAGATTTTCTGGGTGAATTTGCGTCAAACAAGATGCTCGAGAGTACAGTTAAACGCTAAAGTTAGTAGACTGACCAAGTTAACATCAGTGTTCTCAAATGACGTATATAAGATATCCAAAGCGGCCTCGTATACCGATGAGGAGCACGAATATACAGACTTTTGTGTAAAAGACCATTTCAGTATTAGGCTTAACTTACAAAGACCATTACGTTCTTATCACCGTACACAACACATGTTCCAGTATGAAGTCGAGAACACCACTTTAACGGCGTCTTGCAAAATTGAGTACATTTCACCGGAACTAGTAGCACCTGTGGAATTGATATAAAAGCGTAATCTGATCGAAAGGTAATTGAGCAACCACTGTTTAAAAATGTACATTACAAACAATTTTGGCAAAAATAAAACAATCAGAAGAGTTTTTAGTGGTTAGCGTGAAGCAGTGGTATTGGTAGATAAGTCTTTATCTCACTTAAGTCAACGACAGTAGTCGATGGAACCGTTAAAACAACGCCAATGGGCGAAAATCTGTCAGACAATTCACATCACTGCGAAAAGAAAGGTAAAATAACGGCCACGTTGACCCACATTTCACAATCGCACCCTCGTGTCAGCAGATCGCAGACCTCGAGTGATTGACTCACATTCAGTAAATAATCAGCCTGTCAGTAAATCGATAATTAGTTTCATGTTGCAGTTTGTTAGGCGTTTACGAAGGTGAAGTATAGATTGTCTTGAAAAGCCACACTGAAATCAACCACAATCATCAGGGAACGATTAAACCTATATTCGTTCTTTGTGTGTTTATTCTAATGTGTTTTAAATTCAAACATCTTTTATATGTAACATCTGGACTTTTACTGGATTCACGTATAGAATAATAACCCGAGCTATCTCCTCCTCCTTTTTTATTTAAAGCTTCGACATAGTCTGACGGCTGCACAATCAAATCAAGTGAGCAACATTGGCCTTGGTGTCAAATTCAACGTTGAGAGTTATCGAATAATTAATTCTTCCTACGCATCTCCCTATATCGACCTCTTTATCAGTCATCCAGGACACGCACCCCATGATGATCCGATCGAAATGCTCCCCGGCTACACACTGTCACTCAGTCTGAGAATGTCACGATTACGTCGAGAACCAGCCAGATTATCTTGTCGTACAGACTTTTATACAACTGAAGTTTTCGATCCGGATCTGGTCACAAAACGCCGTGTGAACGGCTCCGCTACTTTCTGTCACCGTATTGTATCACAGCACCTCTATCTGAACAGTTGTCATTGCTATAGTCCTTTCCTACCCTATCCGGTGGTTTACAGTCATGAATTATTTTCTAAGATGGCTATTCTTTGCTTCAATATGAGCCGGTTTTCTACTGCTCAAATCAATCGAAACGCAGACTGCATGCTTCGTATTTACG
Organism: Paragonimus heterotremus; assembly: GCA_013368495.1. Classification (NCBI taxonomy): domain Eukaryota; kingdom Metazoa; phylum Platyhelminthes; class Trematoda; order Plagiorchiida; family Troglotrematidae; genus Paragonimus; species Paragonimus heterotremus. The sequence goes on along the minus strand of LUCH01000902.1, from coordinate 141,689 downwards.
AACGCTATCAACTCTCATCTGTTTATAACAGTGTTCCGGAAGCTCGTGCATGCGAACAATTTCGTAAACCGTTGTGCGACGATGTGGAATATCGACTAACGGACATCAGACGAACGGCTATGGTTGAATTGTGGAGTAACAGTTACAACGAAGCAAGAATCGCATTTCTCACTTCATCGTTTCAGAATCTGTTCAGTTCAGATATACCCCAAGAAGAATTGGTCAGCTGGTTGGACAACAACACGAAAGATGATAACAACAAAGATAATTATTCGATGCCAAAAATTCTGAAGTATATGAGGGACAATTTTGGTCTAATATCCCTCAACCGTAAATCGGAATTAGGCGAGCTGGTCCGTGAGGAGTTGGAATATCCACTATCTGAACTGATGTCCGATGTGGGCGGTCTAATGGGGTTATGGATTGGAATATCAGTGATCGGATTATTTGAGATTGTGGAACTATGTGGATTTGCAGTCATGACCGCGGTCGCTTGGTTGGTCGATTTTTGTCGATTGCCAACAGTATGTGTTATTTTTGAAAGATCACCAGCTAAATGTGAGCCGCGAAAGACGTCAGAAACCCGGTGTGTGAGAACAAACCTCAGGATACAATCGCAACAACCCGTGCTATTGAAAAAGAGAAATATGGGAAGGCGAGTAAATAAACGTCATTTATCGGAGCCAGAGTTTTGCGAAGATGGTATGAGTAAATACGACCAAATGAACCCCGACGAACCTAACAATGTTATCGCAGACCATAACTCTTCCCCATTTGCTCACCTAGACACATCCTGCCAGCAGTCACCGTTGGTTAGTCAAAACGTCACCGTTCCATCAGACAACCAGATATCTTTCAGTTTGATTGCGACTCCAGAGTGCACAACTGAATCTTGTGAGACAAACTACCACAGTGAGAGTGATTGTGTGGATGAACAGTCATTTGCTAACCATTAAATAAATAACGGATGGCTTCTAAGTAACGCGACCGTTTACATTGATCAGTTAAAGAATAAATTTGTGAAATTGACTGTTTTAAGTTCCATTCAAAGAAATCTCCACTAAAATGTACTCTAAACGAACGTATCACCGCCTATACAAACCGCTATATTTGAACACAACATTTCTGTTGTATTTTGGATAAATATTTTTTGTTCATCAATTGACATGAAACGTACAGTTTGGAGGTTGGCGCAAAAGTTATTTTGATGTAAAGTGTATTCAAGAGGACTGTTAACCAACTGTTGGCAGGAGTGTCAGTTTTATCAAATAATTGTTGGTTGAAACCTTATTCTGTGTGAAATGCCTTGTTTTGTAGAAACAACCTTTTTAAACCCCATAGTGTTCACATATGATAATTCGGTCATGCCTAATGTGAAGTGAATCGCGCAGTGGTAAACGTGGTTGCCTCATGAAAAGCATAGTCGGAGTTATAGTCCCGGCAGTGGCAAGGATATGCACCACTGACGAGCTCCAATTAGAGGAAATCTCGAGCCTAGTGCTTCTTTTCGAAATGGGGGGACTGTGAAATCTATGAGAATGCGACAACTGTGATCAATTGTGGATGATGACCAATTTATATAAGAACAAAATTCCCCCACTACTCATCGGTAATGTAGGCAAAAGTGTTACATGTGCTCATGACTGACCCTCTTTTAGTGGTTAATATTCGATGAGTAGTTTGTAATAGGTTGGGAGTTCTAGCTAATCATCTGATGAAACAAACCGGTAGTTTTGTGTGAAAGGAAAACTCCAATTCAGAGGGGCATGCTGCTCATAAGGAACATTTACAGCACTGTAGTGCAAACAAATTTGGACTAGTCCCTGCTCACCAACTGGAGTATAGTTCGGTATTGGTTCAACAACACCTGTATCGTCAATGTAACCTCTTAGGATTCAGTAGAAATGTTCGCAAGATAACAGGTGAGCCGATTAGTTTACAGATAACAGTTATCAGATGTGTTAATCTGACCAGTCTGAAACATCATTTCGGAATTAACGGTGACGACGACATCTACTGATCACTTAAAATATGTATGTTCAAGATACCAAGTCACTTTCGAACTTTCGCTCTGGCCGCTACGTGATTGCTGATGGAGACGTATTAAGTTATGCTTGTAGTGTCTGCTGGCCCCTGATTAAAGTTTCTTATCCGCTCCCATTTAAGTTAATCAACATTTTTGATCTTCGTCTTGTTGCTGTTGACCATTCGGTTTCATTTTCTCAAAAATATTGAAATGTACACCATTTTTAAAAGTCAACCAACACACTGAAAACTCATACTTTTTCCAAATGTCTACAACCGGTATTCTTTGCAAGAGCTTAACATCCAACCTAGGCCGACGTTCAGAAGCCTTGATGAAATCCACGTTGACGCATTGTGCAGCATCGATGTAGCTATTATTTAATTCTATCAAAAGTCAATTCTCTTAGTGTTTTTAAACACGACTGTGAGAAGACTGACTAAATACCTCCACAAGGTGTGCAGCCGAACTGCTTATATCAGCCGTGATGGCAACAAGTCATTCATGATGCTAAATTTCACAATGGTTAGCAAGCTGTTGGGCTGCATACCGACTGTACTCGTTGGTTTTCATGGTAAGGGGTGGGAGAGTTTGAAAGTATGCAATTATTTATCTGATTATAAAAAACACATGATTAGATGGTTATTTCAAGCCAGTTTTAAACAATTTCTAGCAGCTCGCTTAGAAAGGAAGCCTTAAACTCAATTTTGTACTCGGTACAACCAATCATGAATGAAACATAGCCGGTTGCCGGTTGCTACTCTGCACTACAACATTTTTCCATGTACCTGATCGTAACATAACAGCTCTATTGCATTTAACTGACACTCCGTTTCTTTCGCCGATGAGGCGCACTTACGTTTTTGTCGTGAACGGTCGGTTCGATAGATCAGTTCCAGGATAGCCACGTCATGCTTTACTTTGTTCATCTTCTATTCAAACTGAACGTTAGTCTTTCACTTAGGCGGTATGAAGTGGCTTCGAGTCACTATCAGTGTTGTAAGTATAACTTACAGGGGCTAAACGGAAGGTTGTATAACTTTTCCGTAATCACCTGTATATAGTCATTAATAGAAAAGGGTTTCAGTTTAGACTGACATTGCGGGCCAAATGTTTATGATTTCGTCCATCGGCTATCTTTAAAACTTCTATAAATCACATTTGAATGAAGACTTTGATTCCAAGTTATAGGTCTGATGTCTCAAACCGCCTTTCGAAGACTTTCGCTTTTGAGAACTCGTGAACGTGAGAGATTACAGGATTTTTTTAAGGACCGGGATAAAGCAGTTGGGACTAGTGCACTCAAATGTGACAAGTGCATACATATGGTAGTAGTGATGGGTTCTATCCTAACCTGGAGTTTAAAGAAATACTATCAATCTTCTATTGTATACGATAGCCAAGAAATTCAACATGCGGACTTTCTTGATAATACGCGAAGAGTGATGAGACAGTGTGCTACACAGTAAAGGCTGTCATGCAGAAAAAACCCTAAAATGCTCCATTGATTGCTGGTCTTTTTTAAAACTAAGAGAAATAGTTCTTAATACTGTTATCAACAACGGCTCAATCGAAAGGCAACCAAAATATTTGCCACAGTCAGGGGTTCCTTCGCTCTTAACGATCGTTTGAGAGATTAAATAGTATTACCTGATGACAGTTCAGTGGTTTTTTTCAAAGCGGATACTGAAGTTCTTATTCATTAACGGAAAACAGTGTGAGTTTTTGGAACAACGTGGTGGCAGAATGACACAATACAAAATAATGATGGGTCAGTTTGATGGGATTAGCCATTTATTCTAATAAACTAACGAACGATCACCAATAAAGTGCATTTCATTAGTTAATGAAGCACAATCAAGGAGATGGGTTTTAGACATGTTAAACACTGTAATCACATGTTTGTTCCCCAAATAAAATCTTGTCCCGCCTTCTTTTTGAAGAAGCCCGGTGCGGATTCAATTCCCCTTTTTTTTGGAGTTACCTAGTAATAAACATCAGTGTCCAGGCTGCCTCTCTTATAAGGAGGCAAGCGTATGCGTGACCGCCGCGTGGATCAGTTTACAATAAGCAAGGTCGAATGCGTTTGAATGAACTTCCAGCCACATAGTTGCTTGTGAATAATGTTCTGGTTATCCTTCACCTACTGAACAGAACACCATGACTATATCGTTGATACTAATGAAGAGTTGAAAAAATTTCCTAGCGTCTTCAATAGAATGAGTCATTTAAACTATCAAGGCTTTCTGGTTCATCCATTCAACTAAAACAAACATTTATTATCGGCGATATCCTCATGGTTTTCGACAATGATATCCATTGGCTATACAACCGTGCAAATAAAGGCAAGCTATACAAAGAGGACAATATTGAAAGGGATTTTTCTCTATAACGACCTGAACTCATCCACCTACTGACAAAATGCAGACACCTAGCAGATATTCAACCAGGTTGAAAGTGATATTACGAATGGTGGACGCTTGAGACTTTTAAAAATTCATTTAAATAATTACAACAACAATAGAATGAGTTATTCGAAATCCTTTTTGTTTGTGCAAGTATATGATATTCTGTCTGTGTGCATTTTTCCCTGCCAGTGTACTAGTTTGATACGATGCATTCAAACATGCACCAAGTCGATTGATAAGTCGAACGAGCGTAGCGCTATAGATAAAGGTTTCAGAGTAATGTTTTTTGCAAGTGTGAATGGCAACGCTGATCTCGGATCGTATGCCGTTAGCCAAAAACATAAACTACCCAATACAAAAACATTTTGTCATTGAGTTGATTGGTGAAGAACGGCAATTCGCTCCTGCGCAGAAATCCAAACTGAGGTTTATCAATTTACCCTAGGGGATTACTGCAAAAAAGGATGGCCGCCTTTAAACTGAAACAGATGGATGCATAAATTATGTCGTATTTAAATATGTACGGTGAAGGCAGTTTCTAAAGTTTGTCAAGACCTGATTTATTCTTGCCGGAACAGCAAGCACATCCGTACGGAGGCTATGACCTAGGTAATTTGACTGGATATTTATGGTATGGTCCCCTAAACAATGAGGGTTGTGTCAGTGTGTAACTCGAAAATTTAGTTGGGTGAGTATCTTGCTATAAACATTCACTTTTCTACAATCCGCTTATTCACAAACTCACCACAGCTGTGCTATGCAAAGACAACGTCAAACATTCAACCTAGCCTAAAACTCTAAGGTATCTTGATAACCCGGAAAGTTTCTTCAGTGTGTTAAGCTCTTTATTGGTTAAGACGACAAGATGTGTACGGTTTCAGAATACCAGTAATCTGATTACAATTATCGCTTGTTTCGGGGACTGGCTGATAAACAAACGATTTGATAATTCTCTTGTGCTAAGTGAAAATCATTTACTTAAATACTCCTCTGGGATAAGCACATCTGACCACTTCAGACAAAGCTTAACGACGGCAACAGTTTTACACGTAGGTCAATGGTGTACACATATAAGCCCAACTTGGACGACTTCCGTGAGCAATGTTTTTGGCAATATGACTGTATCTTTTTTAATAATTAGTCTAGTTCATTTTGCAAACTTTTGCTATTGTCAAAATTAATCTAATTCGCATACCCAATCAGTTTCATCAATAATCACAAGGAAGTCACGTTTTTGTAGCTGGCTACCGGAAGGAATTTGATTAAAAAAGGTATATTACCTATTAATCAGTACTGTTTGCAAGTAGGTTTAAAACTTTACTCAGTATGTGGAATTTTCATTCTGACACTTATCAGCAGTTTCAAACTGTAAACACATGCTATTAAAGACGTCAAGTTTTTGTGGTTTATCCCATCAAACTGAATTTAACGTAAACCCTACAGAGAAGAATTGTTTGTCATTTAGACACATACTTCCTCATTATATGATGCTAAACTACGTAAATAAGTATAACAGTGATGATATTAATGGGTAATTTAGCAAATAACTACGTTTAGTTCTACACTCTGTCACCGCGGATGCATACAGTTAGTCGGTTTGATTCCTTTATTCTACTTCCTGTGTCCGATGAGTCAGTCAAAGACGAAAACGGTGGTGCGGTTTCAGTAAGCCGCATTGAGCAGTATAAACACTATTTAATGCTCCCAAGACCGCAGCCAGTGAAAACAACAAACCTGACATGAATCGAGTTCATTCTCAATAATGGGGTGTAACGCGGATGTAACGCAATTGCATATTGGGTGTCTTGTCACAAGTAACGCTGGTAGTGGATAAAGTCCTGGGCTCTTAACTCGTGAGGTTATCGTCTGCTTCTTCTTTTTGGACCACCTCTATACGATGAGTTTAAACAAGGACAAAACCAACTGTACAGCCCTGGTTTGATGGTGGACATCAAGGAACAGTATAAACCTGCATGCAGTAACAATTGGCAAAAGGTAATTAGTTATGTTTTCGGCCGCTTCAAAATGAAATCCATCCTGGTAATTTTGTCCTTCAAGCCCATCAAGGAGCAACAGAATAGAGAATAAGACCAGAAGCACGCAAAACTACACAAACTGTCAAATAAATAGTATGTCGGACAAAAGTTTAGCTGCCGAGACGTCGCACCTTGTATAATGCTGACTGAAAATGAAGTAAACGAATCATTTACCCAAATTTCGTTCACAACTTGGTGCGATGCTTCAAAAATGTGGAAAATGCAAAGACCTTGCAGAACCAGAAGAAATAACTTACTACGGACAGAATAAATAGTGGAGAGTATAGGCGCAGTGAAAAATCTACAAATTAGAGACGGTAGAGTAGTAAGATTTTGAAAGTTGTGCGCAAAGAGACAGCTTTCTGACCTTGCCGAATCCGTCATTAATATGAGGCGACCATGTCTCAGTAACCAGTAAGTACTTGTATTAAAAACGTCGAGCAAGAAGTTTCTCAAGTACACTATTAACTAGTAACTTATCAATGTGGAAGCTGTTTCCCTACAAATTTCCAGTCACTACTCTTTGTTTAGCCAGAGTCAGTGCGTAAATGAGAAACTGTCGTTGATCAAAATGTGACTAACTGACCATCAGTAGAACTCAACGTAAATTGTTTATCAATGCAGAGCACTATTTGAACTGACCAGAATGTGTGGTTATTGTAAACACATCTTCCATTTTCATAGAATCAATCACTCACCTTGAGCAACTCGGCATCAACATAAATAACATCGGCCTTCCGAGTGTCCAAGTCTTCAGTGTATTGTTGCAAATCCTTTGAATGTAGAGTGAAGGGAACATATACCTGTTACATGTTAATGTACACTTGCAAATTCATCACACATGGTAAACTCTTCTCATCGATGTGGCATTTATCGTCAGTTATTTACCAGTTAAACTCAAACGTTACTGATCTTACTTACGCGCATTTTCAACTGTTCAAGCTGTTAGGTATGGATGGGCTTTGTGAGTAATCCTAGCAGTTTTCTTGTTTATCAAACAGACCAGTGAGCAAAGGAGGAGAGTACCACTTGTAACCTTGAGTACCATTTGTATGCGTTAGGACTTTGTAACTGAACAGTTTCAAGAGGGTGCACAAAGCTAAAATATTGCACCTTGTACAGCTCGTCAATAATACATACTCTTTTGAAGACCATGAAGTGCACCGTGGTCAAAAACAGCGCCAACCGCTGCTTCTCTGTTCACACATTAGGCATGACCAACTAATGGTCCAGTTTTATAAATTACGACGACCGCACTAAGGAAGCTTTCAGGTTATCTCATTGAAGGAGTATGACTAAATAGGCGCTACATCAGACGTAAAGCTAGGTCCTTTAGACCATGAAGTCTGCCATTGTGAAAGCATAAACATACAGGGTTCAGAATGTCATAAGCCGAGTATCATGCAATTCAAACGGACGAAACGCAAGGAATATTCATCTCTAGGTTATATCTACAGTGTGTTCCAGCAGTCCGTTAATTTCAGTTTCAGACCCAGTGTATTACTAGATACATACCACAAGACATATTGTCACGTGGAGGCGAGCTGTGTTTGGTGTGGTGTTCAGTTGCGACGGTCGCAGATTGTCGTGTCTGTTTCCCAACTTGGCCAAACTCAAGATGTGCATCACTTCACTACTCACCAAAAATTTTACAGTGGTATTCACCTCAAGAAAAAGTACTATAAACATGTCCTTTTTGAAATAATAACCGGCAAGACAACCAGCCGCAGGCCTGCCTGTTCCCAAAGTGGTAATTACTACCAAACACAGTCGTATAGGTTTGGGGAGTCTGGTACAGTTAAGTCCTTATGTGAACTAGCAACTCTTATACCACCGCCCGGAGCTACACTCAGAAACACAAAGAAAATTCTAACCTGTTCGGTAATATCAGGCAGACAAACCTGAATCATCTGGTCCACGTGCGCTTGACTCCATGCGAGGCGTATCTGGATCGATCACATTTAAATGAGGGTAGAATTTGCGCCTAAGCTTTATGACCTCGCAACTAGACCTCAATTAACTATATCTCATTGCGACGTTAACGTAATCACTATTTGTGTCATGTCGTTTATAATTATTTGGAGCAGATCATTCAGAACTCTATTCAAATTTATCTTCCAAGATAACTCAAGGACTGATTTCACAAGGAATACTATCTCAAGTGAACAGTAATTCTTTATCGTTTCAATCAAGTGAAATTTCCAGGATACATAATTCTGCTGTGCAAAGGCACCATTGATAAAACAAATGGTTTCACACATTTTGCGTATTATTTCCAGAAAGATCTTCAGTAGAAGCTTGGAATTGGACTGACTGTAAACTGTACATATCTAACCAACCAGATTGATTCAACCACTCAAATACATTGATGGTTGGGTTCGTAACAGTGCTGATTTCTTAGTTGTTTCAGTTTGGTTTACATTTAGATTTCTAAACTCCTCACTCAAGAATATACTTTATTACTGAAGGCGGAAATTTATCATTTCACATACACACGAACACAATTCCGTGTTGAACTCATTAGCGATGGTAATTTTTGGTTATTCGCTATGAAAGAGGCCTAAGAGATGTTGGGTTGCTAAGGAAGTACATGCAAGCAATATGGAGCGAAATTCTTGTTCCCTAAATATGCATAAGATTATTTGCATAAAATTTCGTAACACTGCTGCCTACGCTTGCACTACTACACATTAGTCATTTTCGTGGACTGCTGCCTCGACCAGTGATTGCAAGCGCCAAACTGTCTAAGAGTGCAGTTCACAGTCGGAAATGTTAATAATATCCCTGATGATCATGATGTTAGAACACGCCTGGTAGGAGATGAATAAGCAAAACCGAAAACGACCATTACTGCGGACTCATACACCATCTACTCATTTTGCTTCACCAGATATGACCGACCGAGCCTCAGCAATATTCACAAACGGTTATGCCTAACGCTGTTACACCGAAGTGATTCCTTAGGCCAGTCAAGTTTTGATATGGACGACAGCGTTTTTGCTCGCTGAGCTAACCCGTGATAAAACCAAAAACATACAGCTGTTCTGTCCCTGTGTGTGATATATAATGCCCTTCCATTTAGCTTTCACGTTGCTGCAATCCTCGTTTGTTCTATAGAACTGACAGAAGTACAAGAGACCAGAACAGAACAGAAGTGGATGGAACATAAAACGGAGTCTTATTCTATCAATCGGTTGACAAACTGAACGGAAAAGTGAGCGTAGTTTACTGTAATCAGACAACTGAAGCAAGCGAGGTACTGAGGGAATTAAATGCGTTGCGTTTGCCATCAATTAAAGTCAGACCACTTTGTTTGAGTAGGCTTCATCGCATTATAAACCCGGTAGGATGAAACCATCTGATTTCGAAAGATGCCGCAAGCCATGTTGAACGCTGATTCCGATTTTCTGATAGAAGGTGGTATGAATCCAGCATGTACCAATCGCTCTAAAATAAACCTGTGTTTACCACCCGATACTGTCACAAACTTTCCATGTGAACGTGAGACGTTTAATTTTATAATTAAATTGTTGAACGCCTTATGATCGTGGATCCGTTGTTGCTGTTTTTCATTCTCATGCTACCGTTTGACAGAGATTTTTTTAAAAGTCTCTCATGATTTTTAATAAATCACTTGATTTATTGGCTTTGACCTTGATTGTGAGCACTCTCTGTCAAAACTGCTCTAAACAACCTACACACAGGACTTACTTAAAGCTCCGGCTAACGTATTTAGATCTCACTGTTGCTATTAACCCTTTGAAAGTCACAAAATTGGGCCTCTCAGTATTGTATGGTACTTTGGTAATAACAGTCTTTTTGAATAGTACTTCATGTAATTATGCTACCAGTCAACTCATCAACTGTTGTTGGAATTAGCGACCCCTAAGAAGTCGAATGTCTACTTTTATTATCAGCTGGCTCCTGGCAGTACGGACGGTCTGCAATTCAAATTGACTTATTCCACAACAAGGAACAAAAGCACTCACTCACACGTTGTGATCGTCTTGATTCATACTCAAGTGTTCAATGTTTGACTGGGCACCTATTCCACTTTCAATCAGTTGTCCGTGTATTTATCACGCAAGACAAATTGAAGTTTTAGCTTTAAATCGTGCAAATCGAGTTGAAAATGATCTTGGGTATTCCGACTGAGACAGCTTACTAAACACACGTGTTTGTGTAATCCACTATATTATATGTCACTAGCAGAACGAGGGATTGTATGACTACCTTTCTGTTCAGACGCACTGGTACTTTTACTATCAAGTTATCAACATGTAAACAGCTTGATAGTTGATCATAATGTCAAATAGGTTACCGAGAGCATCCCACCAGAGTATCACAGAGTGGAGGCCAGCGCTCGCGCTTTCAAATTACAGTTGCTACAACCGCTTTCCTGACTGTCCGGCAGATAATACGATATTCGAACCAAAATGGACCCAAATCAAATGAGTTGAGTTGAATAATTTCAGTAATGAATGCACATGCGTACGGACACGGCGTGCAATCAGATGTGTCCAGATAACGGATACACATTTTCCACGCCAGCAGTAGTTCTTGGATTGATATGATTGCCCAACGCATTCGTAGTTATCTACGAAGTATGAGCTGAGGTGAGCTGTGCTGCAGTTGTTGTTGTTGTTGTTCCAACGGCCTGACCTACTGTGGGCGTCTTTGAATGAATACTTAGGAAACAATCCGTGGATTTACGTTTGTCACTCCAGTGTAACTGTTCCTCATGAAAGTAAGTGGAAGATTACTTAGTGGATGAAGGAGGAATGTAAAGAACGTCACACATTTTCTCGTTCCACTATAGAGGTAAATAGGATATATTTGCTACTACCGGTATTATTGAGGTCGTTAAACCGTTGAACTGGGCTTGGAAAAGTTGGCTGATTTGGCTTGAAGGACCATATGAGACGGACCCAGGTTCCCAAAATTCCACCCCAGATTATTTCCTCTGGTTTGACGGTGTTAATCGGATAGTAGGACATTGCTGAATGACCGCTGAACTGCTTTCTTCAACCAATCGTCAACCCGTTATCTTTGACACTCTTCCGGACCTCAGTTTACAAACGTTCATAACACAGTTAGTCTGACTGGTCCTGTCCAACGTGCTAAACCCAACTGTCGAAGTCACTGATGTTAGGAACGGGTATCAGTTAACAAAGCACTTCAGCTTCTTGTTCTATGTATCGACACGTCGTTTGCACTGTTGCCAACTTTGCACACACGCTGGTTAACGTCACAGGCAGCAACTAACTGCATGATATGCGAACTATACATGATGTGCGTTAACACAACCTGGGAGTACCTTGTAAAGTTGCTGATCAGGAATAAGCGTATGGCTTGAGTTGTGAATAAAAGCTATCTGCAAAATGGTGCAGGTTCAAGCTATATTCCTGTGACAGAGATCGAAAGCGATATGCAGACTGCAGCAAACCATTAGTTGCGGACGACTGTACTCAGTTGAACGACAACGGACCAGAACAACACCCCTGCACTTGATTTCCTTGGACTATCCTATGCGTCAAACTGCCTATCATCTCCGTAATGCAACTGGATATGTGGAATGAGTATTAGAAGCAGCTTGCTTGGATTAAGCAATTTTGCTTAAGTTCATGTGATTTCTACCCAAATACATACTTAACAGCTTCCGAGACAATGTATTTTCTTTCCCTAGCTATTTAGTCCACTTTTTCTCAGAGGCTGAAATCGAACAGTCGTTTTATGTTTGGCCTATAAACTCGTAAGCATTTACCACAAGCCAAATGCGGGTTGAGGATAGTTTTTACAAATGGTTGGCCCCAGTGAGCACCATCGAAGTGGTGGAGTGTTGTTTTGACCAAATTTGGTCTCATCATCACCATGCACACCAGATGAGGTAGCGTAACACCTGAGTAATACAATTCATTTACTTTCCTGCATCCCAAGAGTAGTTGCGACTTTGTGTTCTGGTGAACATATGTCTGGTCTACATTTTTTCGCCTAGTCCTGGGTCGTGGGTTCCATTCTGTGGCGGACGTAATGGATGACGTCACTCATTTAGGTCGAAACAAGTATCCAACATTTAGTCGGTGATCGCTGGGACCAACTCTTCCCAAGGTGCTTTTGCAAGTTAAGCAAGCAAGATTCCGTACAAGGTTTAAACATACAGAATATTGGGTGACTTACTCCAACTTGCTTGGAAATGTTGTGCATTTCGGATTGTGTGTCAGTGATCATTTTGTTCAGTCGAGCCAGCTGTTCACGAAGTACGTTCAAACTGTCCTGCAGATTTTTGATTAACTTCTTGTTCTGTGCAAAAAGTTTGTGGAGAACACATGTAAACGAACCGATAACAACGTGACAAGAGCACCACGGTTGCCAAAGTGATTCATGCCAGACAGGGAAGGCTTGTCTTGGAAAGTGACACCTGGGTGCGTGAGCGCGTAGTGAACTAAAAAACTTCTATGTGAAAATGTTGCAAATGTTTTGCATCAAAGATTACTTTGCACAAAGTTATACGGCAGAACATTTGTGACAGTGCGTTACACAGTATAAAACAGAAGCAATAAAATGAAGCACAGAAAGCCAATTTGTGTTGTTGTTCGTGAGGCTTCAATCTTTTGTGAATTTCAAAGTTTGGCAAAAACCAATAGACACGATCACGAAATTGAAAGGTGATGGTTAGCATAATTGTTGAGATCGTTGCCAGAACGCTGCCCCCAACCTGCTAGAAAGCGATTTGACGATTAAGTATATGCTATACTTTATCACGAGACAGGACAGCGGCTAAGCAAAAGATGGTGAAAACTCGACGACCACATCAAAACGCATGCCGTAATCAAGGACCTAACTTTTAACATCAATTGCGTTAGCTTATAAAGTTGTCATGACAGTGACTCGAAACTAGCCTGTATGCCACCCCTTTTAACAGACGGTTCACAAAAGTGGGTGATTTACCACTAGTGGAAAGAGTTACCTTGTATCTGATAAGTGGGTTACCTTATTTGTATGTTAAACTATCCAAACCATAATAAATATATAAGCAAAATGCTCTTCTTTTAAAAGCGGTGCTCATTCTACAGTGAACAAACATTTTGCAAGGAACGACCAATTTTCCAAACCAAATATAATTTTCGAAATCTGCTACGTTGATCTTATAGTATCGTTTGATCCCTTTTTCACGGTATTTCTAATCCCATAAATCAGCTGATCGTTCGGCCTCTATAAGCAAATCCTGTAAGAAGAGTAAATTTATAGGTGAGTGAGAAACCAGAAATTTATAAAGTAACGCTCTGGTTCATTTTGGCGCACACTTTAACTTTGTAACAACAGCTGTCACTTTCTTACGAAAGTAGCGGGACGAATAAAGAGGAACTGGTCCTTGTAGTAAAGCATCACAGTAAAAAATGGCTTGAATAAATGGGTGCGTTAGGATAGGCAATTGAAATTTGAAGTCCAATTTGGGACATAGTATTCTAAAAGTTCAATATTTGCCTACATAAGCTGATTAAATACAGCCGAAAAATTAGATTGCCTGGAGCATCTATGGAGTGTGTCGCATCATCCATTCCTTCTCTGATGCCATTATTAGGCTAAATGTACAAAACTAATGTGCATTAATCTTAGATGAGGCGAGTAAGCTTTTTCTTATGAGGGCTGATGAGTAGTAGTCAAATTTTTGCACCTTTATTCCCTCCGTGTTTTGAGTGAAGAATCACAGAGACCTGGGAGTAGAACGTTTTGGCAGCGATAACTTTGTTGTGAGCACAGGATTTATTGTCACGGTTTTGTTGATACAACATGGAGTTTATGAAATGAAGAAGCATTGAATAGAAAAATCGCACAGCGAGCGGAAACAAGTAGAGATCATGCTGCGGAATATAATTGCCGAAAAATTGCGAACCTGCTGTTTAGGGTTACTGGCTGAGTTATCCTAAATGTTGCCTTTATATATGCAGGAGAAGGATTAACAGGAAACAGACAAAAATCTCTTAACATGTCACTGTCCTTAAGCATACGCAGATGACAAATCATGATTCTTCCATTCACATTGGTTGATAAACGAAGCGTCTTTAAGGTATACCCAACGCTTTCGGCGTTTACATTATGAGATTAGGTTTAAGTGTGCATTAAATACTGCGGAATTGCTCCGACCTGGACAGAAACCCTTGTGACAATCGTGATTAGACCCGAGCATCGATATCAAGGAGCTAATAAATGACATGTCACAAACATTTGTTGCCTCCAAAGGTTGTTCGTTTGGAGTTTAGACAATATCTGACTATGTCCCAAAATTCCAGAAGATTTTGATCGCTTGACAGCGTGTGAAAAAATAAAACTGAACATGATGTTCACTTCATTTTCATCAACAACAGACCGTAGGATTAAAAAAACGAGAGGTCATGCAAACTCATTCACTTCAATCTTACAGGGACAGATCAAGAAGCTCGAAAAGGTCACTGCACTGAAATCCGTACTGTTATGACTTGTTATCAACGCTATTGATCACATACCAAACATTTTGCACAGTTGTATTGTTATTTCATGCCACATAAATTGTCGCCTCAAAGCTAACATCGCTTCACAACCAAGAAAACTCTCTAAAACCTCACACAGTTTGATGTACGTGAGCATATAAAAAATGCAAAATGAAAGCGTTAACATAATTTTGTAATACACAAGCCAGGTGGCACAAGAAGAGGCTGCTTTACTCGTAGAACTAAAAATCACTGGTTGGTAGCATACGATTTTGTAAAATTATAAGTGTCTTAGAGAGGAACGCATACTTTTCACCAACAACACTATAATTTCGCGAAAATTCCCATTGAATCATAGAACAGTAGACGTGGCGAACAATTGTTTTCGATAATTCATCATCAGGTCAATACAATTATATAGATTCAGCAAAATCAAAAACAGTGCGTACACAAGACAAAGAGGTTTAGCAAAATGTCATTGGATCAAGCAGAACGTAGAGAAGGTCATTACGCA
>LUCH01000902.1:99507-125025 GCA_013368495.1 Paragonimus heterotremus | reverse complement strand
ACTTTGTGACGTAATGATGGGTGGAACTCCAAGCCACCAATCATTAACACTGGTGATTTGCTCCCTGAGTGACTGACCTATGTAGGCCTGAATATTTTAAAACGTTCTGCTTGATCCAATGACATTTTGCTTAACCTCTTTGTCTTGTGTACGCACTGTTTTTGATTTTGCTGGATCTATATAATTGTATTGACCTGATGATGAATTATCGAAAACAATTGTTCTCCACAACACTATAATTCTTTGAAAATGATAAACGGTGATGATTGAAATGTCTCATCAGTTTAACCACTTTAATATTTGCTCGTACTGCTGACACCCAGATAAACTCATATGTTAGCTTACTTTAGCAGAAGAATGTCAATGCTACTCAGAAGCGGTTGAGCATAGTAACTATCTGATCGGCAATAGACGTCAACTCTGGAGAAGAAAGGTTACCAAGATTTAGGCCTAAACTTGGAATACTGTCAAATAGCCGAAATTGGATTGTTGCATGTTATTATTGTTTGTTTTGAAATGGTATTTTTCACGAGGAAAAGACAAGTTGTTGACTGTTAGGAGAATTGATGACATCTGGACATCTGTTTCATCAATAACCACCAAAAAGGACTAGTTTCATTGAATCCTCATTAGTGTGTGCTAAAATAATAAATGCATTCTTACCTATACATTTCGTTTGTTTTAATACAGATTGTAGTGGTCACTTGGTGCGACACCTTGAACATGATTCCTCCACTGTAATAGATAAGTGATAATTTTCTCCCATTATGGTTGGATATTCCGTTTGTTTAAAAAATGGTTTTCACAAGGTATGTTAAACGGCCGTGGGTATCAAGGGTTTACAGGTAACACGCCATGGGATCAGCTCGGATGCTTCGACGGTCCCCATCTGAGCGCATACAGTCTAACAGTTTCCAATTCATATGTGACTTTGAAGAACATAAAACACCTGATGGACTTTGTGAGTTATAAGCAGAATATTATCAATCCTATCTATAAACTACAGATTGCGTACAATGCACTACAGACTGTGACGTACTGGAGTTTCCGACCTACAAAGAGCATTTCGGAACACGCTCAAGAGTTCTGCTTAGGAATTTATGACGGATAAACCATTTCGTAAATTATTTCAACATCTTATCAGAAGAATTCCAATTCTAACCTCAAAGTCCTCCACAAGATGAAACTTGCCTGCCGCCGTACAGATGCAGTAAATTTTATTACCGAAGAAACAGTTGCTGTTGGCGAAGTGGTTGCCAAAATGTTGCAAAGGTAAACCACCTTCACTGAGGGTTCATAGTAGTGTCTAACCGTATGAAAACTAAGAACAAAAGAAGCACTTCCTCAGCATCCAAACTGGTAATATTTTGGAATGTTCGGGGTTCTTCAGAATGTTACACTGCAACCACCTACACATTCCACGTATGTTTCATTCTTGCAGTAAGGTTACCTTAAACTCCAAAATTTTTGACCCGATTTTATTGGTTTATAATCCGTCTGTATTCATAGTCAACGAAGATGTAGTGACTGAAAAGGATCAGCAAATTAGGGAAACCCGAGACGAAAATCAACAGACTCTACTGAATTAACGGTGAGTGGTATATAATCATAATTTTGTGTTCACACTAACAGTAAAGTAACCAGTAATCCCTAATGTATTTGTAAGCTTGACTTCTGGATTTACGTTGTGTTCTCCAGTTTGAGCTTGTTAAAGAAATTGACATTAAACATACTTTTTATGTAACCAAAACTTACGTTTACTATAAAAACTATGTGGACATTCGGTTTGGGGATGTTTCACCGATGTCGGGTAGGTTTTGTGACCGCCAGACAATTTAAAATGGTCATCATATGTTACGCTCTTCTGTATTCACAGAGAGAAGCCCTCAAACTATCGGATCTACTATTGTTGAAGAAACTCCAAGCAAAACAACCCACATTTTTCACCTGACTAAAAATGGTAGTGTTCACACAGAGAACATGCTGATGTTGAAGCAAATGAAACTGACCCATGGAAACATTATGGAAGGAGAATACGCAGAGATTATGGGCAGGATATGATGGTTACTGTTAATTAGGCATGCCACGATATAGTTCAAATGAGCACACGATGAGACAAATCACCTATATTTAACTGCGACCAATTTTTGGAACAGTACAAGGTGTTTTGAATTAGTGCTGTACTATGTTTAACTAAGGCAGAACATCATCAATACCCATCAGAGAAGAAACATAAGTTGACATAAGGAACGAATGACGATTCGCTCTACATTTGGTAGTCAATTTATTTTGAGGTTGAACTATTCCGTCGGACTTGCCTTTCAGCGATTAACATTGAAGCGAGTCCTAACAATTCTTTCGACAGAAACGATGAACGAACGACAAGAAGGGTTCACCCAAAATTCACGACAGTTCGTCACTAACTGTTATCAGTTGGCCAAATTTTCGGAAGTCAAAAATATCCCTTCATGAAATCACCGGACTATTTTCAAAACAACTGTGACGAAGAGAAACGGAGTTCGTCGTTTTTTGGCAGCACAGTGAAACATCGCCGAAGTAGACTTCATTAACTGACTATTATGTTTCCGGTATATCGTACTGTCGACAGAAGCGCTGGAGTCTTGCGTAGCAAACGCAAACCATCAGTTTTGGGCAGAGTAAACATAACAGTTCACATTAAAGTGTTCTCGAGGGATTTATGTCAGCTTGTAGTATTAAAACCAAGCCGCATACCTGCTATTTCGAAAATTTATGTGTATGGTTTTCGTTTGTCACCTGATGAATTCCATGCCGTCAACGCTGAAATAACGTTTGAGGGAACGCAGTTCCGTTGAGCTTCAGATAAAACGCAATATGCACCCTATATGTTGAAAACAACTGAATGTCTACAAAGTAAGGTGTCATTTTTGGAATAACCTCAATTCACTTGTATTTTTTAATCACGTTGTAGCACGATGCAACTTACGAAGCTCTGGAACTATAAGAATTACGCGAAGCTCTGATGTAGTATAAAGTTGCGGAACACTAACGACCTTTTTGATAATAGAGCGTGTGCGAACGCAACCACTGAGGTTTAAAATAGTTCGGAGTAATCGCAACCAAACACGAACTTTCACAAGCCTGGAAACTGGATGTGTAGCAGTTTTGGATTGCAGACAAAAAAGAGCGAAGGACTAACCAGTGTGCAGCATGTAGCAATGAACAACGTGCCAAATTTCACAACACAGCTTACTTCGCTGTTTAGTCTCATTTTTACTACCGTGCTTTCGTTTCTAATTATGAATTTTTCTTCAAATTTTGCTGCGCTGCTTTCACCGTGAACAAACACAACAGCAGTAGAACAGTCTAATCAAAACCACCATCAATTTTTAGTTACATACATTGAAGTGTTGTGATTTAAGGACGAGATTCATGTCAGTTTGTTTGGTGAATATTGGTCAGTGCGCCCGTCTATTATGGGTTGCTTACATTACAAAATGATAAAAAAACGAAGTTGGCTGTTCATTTGATATAACCGTTTATAGACCTCTAATATTTTTGTGCAGCTTCGATAAACTGAAAGACTTCAAGTTAAAAGTGATATTCTGATCGTGGAGTCACCGATTTCAGATAAAAAGACTATAATTACTTCGACTCTACATGCAGTCGAGCGGTGTGGTAATTCGATCCATTGTCAGTCAGTTCCTTGGCTTAGTGGTATGCGTGACCATCTCGTGTAAACCGAGATCACAATTGAAAGAAGTTTACGGGCTACTAATAAGCTTTATCAAGACCAGTAATCAAATATATTGCTTAATTTTGAGAGGACTTGGCTGAAGTGTTTGTCGTAACCTGAAGCATGCTTTAATCTTTCAGTTAGTTTCATTCCCTATATAGATCTGTTAGTTTGAAGCGTTTGCCTTAAATCTTACGGTTTCAAGGTGTCCCTGAATTGCTACTCTGTGAACGTCAGTGTTTAAATTGGTTGAACTGCCATTGACGTGCGAAAACGTCTTCTTTTGAGAGACAAGAGTGCCGACATTTTGAAGCAACCATAAATGAAACAAACCATCAATGCACAAAATTAGTATCGAATTGAGTTATATCCATCGATGAGGAGTTAAAACACAGAAAGACAAATGCCTATTTCCGTTAATAATTATAACGCTAAATTTAAATCTAGTACAGTTTATTGATCCGTTTAATCGGTGAGTTAGACAAACTAACAAGTTGTATCTATCTGTGATATGTTACACTGTTGACAGAAAATAATCCACAACTCTGTTAATTTGTCTATCTGTTAAATCCCAACCAGCGGCCAGACAAAGAAGTGTATAGAGTTTTATAGATCAAAGCTAACTAAAACTTGATAATGGGTTCAACGACTAGATTTGATTGTATCTCCGTTGCACAGGACTGGGCAACGGAGGCACTAAACCTGGGCGATTATGGCTGGTCATTTACTCTTAGCACTGCTATGTAAGACAAAAGCGTCCTCCCTTCGTATGGAATATGACCGACAACCAAAGACTATACTGCACACCCTCTTTCATCCACAATACAATGTTTTAATTTCAAAGATAATAAATTAAGTATGCACTGTTGAGTTTCATGTGATATTATTTTGTATGTGTCTAGTAGTTTGGTATGTAACTGACAACATTCCGTTTCGATTGCCACATCTGAGCTTCAATTTGAGTCGTACGAAATTATGACTATAACAAACTAATCATTTCACGGTTCCAGCAAACGTTTATGCATGGATATCATGGTGGGCAGAAACGATCTGTAGTTGATTCTAGTAGGTATATGAAACAATTAAATGAATAAGTGGTTGGAAAATGCATGCCTGATTTTTAGAAGATAATTTTCACACTACCTTACGAGTGGTAGATAGGGAAAATAAATAAGGATAGAGGTGAAAGAGAGTTACTACTAATAGCAAAGAACTAGAAGTGGAATAGTTGTTAATACAACTATAAGTCTGTATAGATTCAATTTGTACGTAATGAATAAATTGCGACATATATCACCTCACTGTGGTTCATCAGTATTCCAACGTTTTAGAAATTTAGAGGTTCATCCATTTAGCCGGACTATTGACAATACCTTTCCACTTAAACTTCTCACTTGACGAGAGTTTAATTCCCCGAAAATCACTGAACTAGCGACTCAGTTCTCCGAACATTCGTGCAACAGTCCTCGTTTGATCATGACAACCACGAGTATAAGTGTAAACTGAATAAGTGTGACACAACATATTATGACGCGTATTTAAAAGAGCATTCATAAGGATGAAGTTAAATGCAAAAAAGATTGGCTGTGAAAGTCTCAGTCAACTGTCAGTTAAGTTCCAATGGGGTACTCAAATTCTGGCTAGAATGCGGCCATATGATCTCGAAAAATTCTAGCCAGCCGACCTAAGTTGAAGCAATTCCTTTCTGTGAGAGTGAACCAAAGTAAACGTGCATTCGAATACAGTGGTCGTCATCAAATTGTTTTTGTGGATAACTTGTGATAAACGGATTTTATTGACTGGAAAGCTACCTACAACTGGCAGGTTCGGTGGGATTTTCTCTCAAACAAAGTAAAATATTTTATTACAAGTAAAAAACAGAAAGGCTAGATAACATTCCAGTTTAGCATCTCCGAAAGTTCTACAGCATCATACAGTCGTTCATTGTACATAAGTTAGATTGCAGTTGTTAGAATTTCAAAACTGTTTTGCATGAGCTGAATTTCTGACAAGACAGTCACGTCGTTCGATAGAAGACACTGTTTGATATACTAGAATTTATTTGCATCACTGGAAAGGTCAGAAAGTAAAAGAACACTGCGGAATGTGTCGCTATGTATGCAGCCATTTTTAATAAGACTGGACTTTATTTAGTAATAAATAGTGAGGTAACTTAAAAGTTTGATTTGATAGTGAATAGTACTATCATAAAATTCACTAAGCTTTGTATAAAACGAGTTCTCCTGCAATGGTCATGCAGTTTCTGATCACTTTCAGCATGTGTCAACCGTACTTTGGCCTGTTGTGGGGTTTTTCATCCAAAGGTCGGCGTTTAGGTAACATATTCCTATTTTTATCAGTGTTGGCCACCTAATGGGCCCGTATAAAACTAGGGAACCTGCCCACAGCACCGACTGACATCACTTCGGGTGTGCTGAGCACAGCGCGTTGGTTAATCGGTTCAGGATGTGGGCACGACTGTCTGACCTACCTTTGCTTGAATGTTGATAAACCAGTTGTGTGAAGTTTGTTACAGTCCATGCGGGTAGTTTATATGCTTCGTAGTGTACGATAGAAACAAGACCTGTGGCGGATTCATCATCCAATAGATATCCCCCCTCCAAAAGTGCTGAGAAATTGCTGAAAATAGTCGACCGTGGACAGAAGTCACTTGCTGTCGTCTAAAGTGAGACGATGAAAACAGCAACGGTATTGGTCTGTCAATGAATGGATGCAATTAACCATCCCTTCCGCAAGCGCACATAGCAGTGACATTAAGAGTATTTTGAATCGACCCGATCGAATGTTTATAGCAGACTATATTTTACCGCAGAGGACAACACGAATTTAAGTTGAATTTACTGAGATTCTTAACTGATGTGGTCAAGTAAGAATGGGATAACAGTTAGTGAATACCTTGGTGAGAACGAGCAGTTATCCTTTCAGTTATGCGCAATATTTGGTAGAACACCTTAAGAAAATGTTTTAGCGTCATCGTTAGCAATGATAACAAGTCAGTAATTGGCACGGATACTGATCATACTGATCATACAACCATCAGATCAACGGAATAACAGTCCAATTTTATGTGTACTGGGGAAGTTGAAACGAGAAATAGTTCACAACTCTCCCACGTTTGAAACTGATAGCACGCAACTTGCAATTAAATCTTACAGACGAACGGACAAACAAACGAAAAATTGCATTTGATAAAAACGTAATATCTGCAGAAGTTGCAGCCTCTGGCGCCATGCTGTCTTAAGTGTCCTTACCCGACAGATTTCACAAAAACGAATGCACCGTACTATCACATTACTTACAACACGGGTTATAGTTTCGCTTGTGGCATTTCCGTCAGCAGCCACACATCTTCCTAATTCAATAAATGTGTATACCACTTTCAGTAGGCAGTGGCCATATTCATGTTCAGTCTAAAAGACGTCCTCCATAGGCCGGTTAGCGTCAGTTAAACTGATCACTATCAAATTATAGTACCCTCACAACAAACACAGCCATTACAGTTTGCCTCTTCAAAAAACAACAAGCTGCGGAGAGCAGAAAAGTGTTTTTTACTGACAACGTTATTCTTTGAGAAGAGGACATTTTAGTCTCACGGAGCCTGAACAATGTTGATGCAGTACAATGTGGAAGCTGCCTAACTTTCGAGAATAAGTTTTCACCCGTTGTTAACACCAGGTCATAGATTCTAAAGGCACTACTGAAAAATTCAAAAGTAGTTTGTGAATAAATTTTCCCGACTTGTTTTGACTTTTCCCACGGATGTTAATTATCCTTTTGTTATATAACGCCTATTAAACTCTTTAGTGATTACCACCGGTCTCTAGAGTGATAGGAGGTAACAAATCTCCATTTGTGCTCACTTGACCAACCTCCAATTGATCGTTAACAGAGTGAAATACTCTCTTCTCGGAACAGCTCTGCACAATGTAACTGAGCCAGTGCCAATGTGAGCATTTTGTTAACCCTCGAAACGGGTCCTAATCAAACATTGTCGTCCAGGTATGTCAGATGTGGAAACTGTTCCAGCGATTGATCTACACACACACTTGTGTGTGGGCACAGCAATACTAATGCACGCATTCTTCTTTTGAAATAGTGTACCAAATTCACCTCCAACAAGCGTTTCGTATATGGTTTTAAAAAGCTTGTTTTTTTTTAAATAAATGTGATGTAACATTTTCGTGACTGGGGTGTTCTTACTAAGTAGAATCATTGTATCATCAAGCTGTTTTAATTAATTAAAGCCTCACAGCCGACACTGTTATATATTCTTGGTCTCACATGTTAGTAATGAAGTACTAAACTGAACTTGGAAATGTATGCTCCTTATTGTTATTCACGTGAATTGCTTTGTCGATACATCGTAACGGTAAAGTTAAAAAACGACGTTTCAATCTAAACTATGGCGAACAAAGGCAAGGTAATATGCAGGTAGGTGTTCCGGACTAATACATTGTGAATTTGTGAACGTTCAGTTAGTACGCTTACAGTTTTCTCGGGTCCACCGCTTAGAAATTTGAGAGTTCCCGTTTCGTGCAAACCCTTAGCAAGTTCAATGCCATGCAGAACTGTATGCTGTATTTGCTATGAATCGGACAGTCTTGTTGAGCTTGACTTACACTCCACCCACATATATGACCTAGTCCAGTCGAACCAAGTGGATCAAATTATAAGACAGTTCTATAAAAGCATACGTAAACATTAGCCGACATGACTCAGAACAATATACTATAAACAGATCTGACGCATCTGATGCCAACGAGTATATTATTGTACACAATGAATCCATTCGAGGTTATCTGCCGAATACCATAACATCGGTTAAGGAACGTCTGACGATGGAATTCATGCCACTAAGGGAATAAGTCATTGGCATTGCGAACGGCCAACAACTGAAACAAAAATAGTTTGAATAAAATTGCCCAATGTTTCATCAGGATTGTTTAATAAATCCTGGCTGATGTCGTAAGGTTGGTAAAAATTTAGACGGATTTCCACAACCCACTAAACAGATTACATCAGAAAACTGTCGATATAATTAAAGCCCATCACAGTTTTATTCAATCTAACTAATTGTCAAATCAACTGTGAAGGTTAACCAGTCTGGTGGCAAAATTTGAACCAGTTCGTTACAATTGGAACGTGTCTGGTTGGCGCAATTCGGCAACATCCATTGGATGGACAACCAAAGAGGTTTGTCAGTGTGCTGTATCGGTAAAAGTGTGTATTTCTTAGCGGTTAGAGTGTGTCTATTAAAATAATGAATGATTTGCGGTTAGCCAAAAAAAACGCAAAGGAAATTTTAATTTTCAAATTACATCCCGGTCATCATTTTCATCAAAACTGCGTATGCTTTTTAACAAGACTATTTCTTCAGTAATGGCACAGTTAATTGTAGTAATACTTATTGGTACAGTGATTCATATTGCTCATAGTCCGTTAACTTACTGTGTTTCTATCGTGACTCTCATGACGATTACACTTGCGTGAGAAGACTGACTTTATGCATGTTTCTAACGATTATTTCTATAATCTAAATCTGTAACACAAACAGGCATGGATAACAATTGAATTGAACCTAGACCAACAGTAACCATTCATCGCTACGGTGCTCGATGTAAGGCACAGGAAAAATGTTCAAATGGCATTGTTTACATCACCCTGCAACTCCTTTCTATAGAATGAGACAAAAACTGATCGGTTGCCTGGACAGAAACGTATTTATGCAGCTTATACAGCCATCGTTTTTAATCGGGCATGCCCCGCACTAACCCCTAACTAAGTACCCTTCACCTTGCACAAATCAGTAGAGTACTTGGTCAGGTTGTTAGTAGTGGGGTCAACCTTGACAAATATCACAGCACTGAGAATTCTCTTATAGCAAAATTAACGGAGGTGTCGCAACAATAAAAACAAATGACTGTCGAGACGTCAGTAAGTTAACTTAAGCCCAGGTCTAGTATGTGGCTGAGGAGTAACTAGAGTCGTCTCAAGCAGAACTGTAGAAAATTTTGATCTTTGTCAACTGTGGATCATCTTGTTTCAGTTTTTCAGTATTGGTGGCTGCCCAGTTTAATGGTTATAGTACGAAACAGCATGCATGTATCCGTGTCTAATCTTGATGCTTTTTGTTAATGCGTTAGATACTGGCCGACAACAACCGTAGCTGTTGCTTCAGAAAGCTACAACTTGATGAACAAACAGTTTAACCCCGGCTGACAAAATGTTATAATGTAAAGTGCTAACCTCTTTCGGTACTCAATTTTTTGTACGACGTTATTGAGTATCTGAACAAATATTGAGATATTGTTATGATACACAAACCACTTTTTTGACAAAATGCTAGACTCTCTGGCCAGTCGACAAATCACTTATGAAACAAAAGTGGGTGTCATTCGAATTCATCCAAAGTCCATATTGTCATCTACACTTTTGCTCTTGGACTACTTCAGAAAAGTAGGCAACCGCAGGAATGCACTGTACACGCATCCCCAGTAAACCTCTAAAGCTCCAATCAGATTCATACAGGAACATTGTTGTTTGTGATGTTCTTGAGGTAACCTTTTTGATACGGACAAAGTTGTGCTCCCCTCGCGTACACACCCTGACAAAACCACTTGCCAGTAGTTCTCCGGATATTAATTATTCACAAATTGAATAGACGCTTCCGTGAACCAAGTAGTAATCATGTACATTCGATCAGGCCCTACTGCTTCTACTAAGCATTTAGTTACTTCGTATAATCATTTTGCAGAGAACGCAGTTGACAAAATGAGTTCATTTCAGACACTTTTAATATAAAAAACATTTCGTAATTTATGTATTGTCTTACCAATCAGAGTTAGTCAGTTAATCTCAACACACTTAAGCAAGCCACAAGCAAAGATTTAAGATAAATTCGTTTAGCTCATGGCTTAGTACACACAGTGAATATCATTAGCTCTTAGATAACTCTTAAGTTTTGCCTCATTCTCAACTAAACTTGATGTAATCTTCGCATTTTTCAGTAGGAAGTACGCAGGTAGATTGAGACTAGACAGGCAAGAAACTCAAATAGATGCAGTTAACAACTCAGGAGAAGTAGAACTTTGTTAATACATCAAATACGCGACCGTACAAAAAACGTGCATATTTTTTAATAGCAAAAGTGTACAAGAATCCAAAATTCGATGAGACACCTTATGTTTGCAAGAGTGCACTGTCACAAAATCGGATGTATAACATTTTATAGGATTAAGGTTTGTTGGATACATCAGTCACCAGAACAAATCAAATTGCACTTACATCGAACGGTGGTGAAATAGCCAGATGTGCACCATGCAGCTGTGTACGTGTGTTTGAGTGAATACATCTTTGTGCTGCATACCGTCATCCAAGCAGTGAAGTGTGCTTAATTTCTATGTGTGCTGTCATTTCGTTGCTATGTTAGTAAAGACAATAGAACCGCGACTAACCTCTACCGGTTCACCGTCTCCAACCGGCAAGTCTGTATTGCTCTCACTTTTCGGTTTCTCAGGTCTATTATTATCCATTCCTGGTTTCGCTGAATGGATTTTCTCATATGCTTCCTAGTAACATAAACAGTATGCCACATGACAATATTAATTGGACGGAAACAATAATCTTTAAACTTGTGTGCGAAAGAGTAGAGGCAGTGACACCTTTGAGTCGTGAACAGTGGTAATTTGTAGTGGTTGACCAGAAGCTGTGATTGGATAGTTGTAACGTGAGACCACGTTTTACAGTCTAACAACACGTAAGTGCAAAAGAACATTTCCATTGTTAATGTGAATCGATTTAAGTCACCTGACGTCCATAAAGTGTGAGTATCTCAACAGATTCGCTCAACACTTTTTGTTTCCCTATCTGGTTCACATACAGAGCTGATAGCTACATTCTTTTTACTGGCTGTGAATTGTGGGCTCAGCTGTTCCACCGCATGTGGTGTGCTTGATATGGCACTTTTAAACGCTACTCTGAATAAAAACAGCCATGCCCAATACGCTTTCAGGGACACAACAGGGCACACTTAAATCCACGAAAGAGTCAATAACTTAACCGACCATCTATTGAGGGTTGTAGTAGAACACCACGTAAATGGAGCCCGTTTAATATCACCGATTTTGTTTGCATACATTGTTGAGGCATTTTTGACTGTCAGTGCTGTCTGACTCGTGGAACCTCCCTTATTCTTCAAAACACTTTGAAGTCACTTATGTTCTGTTGATGAATCTTGTGAGAAACTACAGTTAATAAGAAATAGCTACCCAGTCCATGTTTGACATTATAGATAGCCCCACGATACAATTCTATTAGCATATTATTCCAGACCACTAGGTTTGAGAGATGGTTAAAGTGCATCAGAAGACAGTGGACATACATTTGAAGGTCATTCGAACAAGCAGCCGACGGACAAGGTCACCGGATAGAAACTTACAACAGGACAAGGGATATCTTAAAGCACTCGCACTCTATTCTAATCAATATTTCCGCCAGTTGACAGCAGTGCATCGGCTGACAGAAACATTGTGGTTGTCTACTGTTGCTAAGGTGCAATCAGGAAATTTATTCTCATCTTCTCTGATCTTACTGTTTGTATACGGTGGTAGTTGATCGGTACAACGGGAGACTTTTCTGTGTGCTCTGGGTAGAACATTTTGTCCTCCTGAACCATCATTGAAATTCAGACAGAATTAGATTATGTCCATCAATTTGAGTTTCTAGTCATCCAGTCACTTCGAATTACATTTCAGTGGAATACGTTTGATTAGTAAGGTTGTGGAATAAATATAACTGTTTTCAAAGTGTATATCATAGGACGACGTAGGATACTGAAAAGCTCATCCATGTCTATTCAACTAAACAAGATTTACCTGTTTTGAAGTTTTTGTCAACAACACAATTATGACATAAATTGAGCTATCGGCATTCATTATCACCACGCCATCAGTGCTGTAGGACATGTGAGGTCACACAACGGCTAGATTATTTGATGGTACCGTGATCACCGTCAACTGTGAGGTGAACTCATTTTTTTCGGTAGAATCATTGAATCTCATCAGCAATCAGATGTTCAGTAAAGATTCCTTAATTTTTCAACTACTGTTTGTGTACGGTAAAATTTATGAGACGGTCAGTACACTCGTCCTAGTCATAAGGTAGACCACCGTCAGAAATATAGACGACAATTCTGTCGTACCAGAACACAAGACAGAACACAGCTGGAGAATGTGCACGGAATGTTTGCTCATTTTTACAGAACTATCTACTTTGAGAGTCAAGAAATACCCCCAGCATGGTTACTCTTTTTGCCCTTGTCATATCAGTTAACCAAGCAATCTCTGTACTGACTGAACGGATAGGTTCATCAGATGAACCGTAAATCATGTTACCTAAATCGCCATCTGGCTCATACAGCACAAAAAGGTTTCAGGTGCATCATACAGCCATGAATTCATGTTTCTATTTGGTGAAGACATTCATGTGATAGATTGTGTTAGTGATAGGGTGACGTTTGCCACCACTTTCAAAGTTTGCGTCCATTCCAAGACAGAACAACGACAACTAACCTGTACACGTCCAACGTCAGCTGTCAGCGGCTGTATACCGCCCTCACTGTTCAGTTTCTCACGTTCAGCATTGTACTTTGCTTGTTGTTTTGACCCATTAGTCCCAAACGCCTCCTAACAGCAAGCACACAAGGTATCGTACAACAGTAGAGGTCATAGATATGAACAGTGAAGTCAGGTGCGAGGAGGTGAATGGAAGTCTTTGGATCGGATAGTGAAGTACGGTGTAGCAACCATGCCTGAATGTTTGTAGCGACAAACCAAATTGTGCAATCTGATAACATGCAAGTGCAAAGTAACGCTGTTTTCATTGGACCAGATCAAACCAAGATCGGTTGTCCCCGATTGTCGGTCAGTTCACAGACTAAATTGTGAGCGCGTGATCTCATTCGGCCAACGTAATTTTCTCACACATTTTGTCTTCACAGTGAAAGTCTAATGAAAAGATCCTGGATTCGGTTCACAAGAGTAACCTATCTTGATAGACTTTCCAGTCGGCCCCTATAGGGATGCGACAGCTGCGATCAGTTGTGGACGATGTTCAACTTGAAATTAACCAAATCACCGACTACTCATCACTAACCTACCTTGAGTCCATTTTCCGTATACTCTGCATCCATTTGATTTCTAGATGCAATCCATTAATCCTTGCGTATTCAAAAACTATATCCTTAGGAAGTAATCAAGGTGCAGTGGGTTGCAGTACAGTTTATCTACTGTGTACTTTGTGATTACAAATGCGGTAAGTGATTCAGACGAGGAAATTAACGGATACTACACCAGTAGACTATGAGTTTAATAGCAAGTTAATTCTGGGCGTTCTTCGTCATCTTTAATACAATTGTTTAGAATTACAGTGCACTGTGTGCAAATATCCTACAGCTAACCAAATCTGACAGCAGGTCACTCCATCCTCATTCCAAACCGTAGTTCAGTCAGATAATACTGCAGAACGACTGTCGATGCTCACTAAGAATCCATTCTCTATGGCCAATCAAAAAACGGTGCTTCCGAATTCGAATGTCGTGACTGTGATGTCAACTACACAGGAGAAACATGCAAGTGGCCAAATTTATGTTTCTGAACCCAACTGGCACACAATTTTTATTTTAGAAAAAAATCCGAACAGAAAAGCTGGGGAAAATTAGACCAATGAGCTATATTCATTGT
Organism: Paragonimus heterotremus; assembly: GCA_013368495.1. NCBI lineage: Eukaryota > Metazoa > Platyhelminthes > Trematoda > Plagiorchiida > Troglotrematidae > Paragonimus > Paragonimus heterotremus. The sequence continues at coordinate 110,550 of LUCH01000902.1, read as the reverse complement.
CCAAAAATCACTGTATGTGTATTCGTCAATATCGAAGGATTCATAAATGTCTAACCACCCATGTGAAAAGTGTGCTTTAGAGTATCTATCGTTATTCACACCCAACAAACGTGCGTCAATAATGGTGATAGCAAGTGTATGTCTGCTAAGTAAAGCAGATAGATAAGTGAAACAAGACACAAACGCCCATGAACTACACCACACTCATCCCTAATTAACGGGCAGTCACGTGATACACAACACATTCTGGCCCAGTAGCAATAAACCACGTGTGACTCATGTCCTTTTTGGATGTAATTCGACTGTAGCACACATGACGAAAGTCATCCGAGGTGATTAAAATATAGAGTATTTTCACTTGTCTTTAAGACTGTGTAATTAGCAAATCAATGGTTAAGCTTGGAAGTATTTTGTTATACGTATATATAGGACTTTCAGCTGGCTACTTTGTATACGGCGTCATGAAATGATAGCCATAAATATTCTCGGTGTACACAGCCGCAAATACTGCCAGTAAAAAGTTTAAAATAGCAGCAGATAAACAACCTGTTTCTCTATGATTCTAATGTGGACTGTCGTAACGTGGCGCGTATGCGTTACACTTTATCCGGTTACTTGTGATATGCAAGGCTTACTGATTCATCCGAGAGCACGTTTATCGACTTATTTTCTACCATCTGTTTGGTGCCTTTTTCTCTGCAGCACCATTTGTCAGGTCGTCTCTACACTGTACGTATTACACAGTACTTTGTGACGAAGAACTACAGCAATGATAATTCCGTTAATCACAAGGTGTTTTTTCCGACTGAACCATTTTACAAGTTCAGTAGGACGAAGTTCCCTGTACCTCTGTCAAAGCGTCAACAAATTGTACACACACCGTAGATCAGATAAGTTTACGCTGTTCACAGAAAGAACCATTCGATTCAACTGTCCTTCCTCTTAATGTGACATTTCACATGCACCCTCAACTTGGTTCAATTTCACAAGGTACACGTTGATTGAACCGTCATAATTTGTCGGAAGCTTCATGCATCTTAGTGGATCAACTTTACCATCATCCGAAACGAAGTGGATGAAACCAACATATTTCAGACAACAGTGTTTGTGCACGTGTGGTTAAATGAATGCAACAATGTGGTGTATAGTGACTGTGAGTTGGAAAAAGGTGTTCGAACCTTAGATATGTGTCTGTTTTGAAAGTCTACTATGGAAAGTGTGATAACAGCTGACCTCTAAATGTCCAGCGTTCCCGGAAGGCAATTCAGTACAACTGCTGATTACTGATTCTTTATATATGGCAATAGGTTTCGTGGATTTTGTCGGATTGACATTCTCTACTGGACCCTAATGGCAAGTGCAAAATTAATCATATAACGATAACTATAAAATTGAAAAGAGTAGCTGAAAATTTGGTTATACTAAGGGCGAATATTATACCAAGCTGAGATGAGGGATAAAACGGTCGACAATTGCGTTTAAAACTGGTTAATAATCGGCAACACTGCAGATGTTTGCAGCGGAATTTGTTTTCATTAGATTGGATCAGGTCAAGGACGCAAATACTCAAGATTTAGCTACCTTGCTTCAAAATTTTGGATGGTTCTTCCAACTCTTTTGACAAGTTGCCTGTGTTTTTCTGACCCACACTGTTATGTTTTCTGTTTGTGACTCTGGACTCACTTCACGAGTTAAGTTTCTGTGACTTACGAAATCTTCGTGTATACTGTTTTTATTACATGTAACATCATCCGTCCAACCGGGATCTTTTCACATAAGAATATGAACAACCATGTGATCCCGAGTGGTGAAATCGGCCGCAATACTACTGCAAGTGTACGTCGCTGATGACAAGAAGAATTCAATTGGTTGTCCGATGGGATGATGCAGAGTGGTAGCAAAGGTCTCATAGAGGAGGATTTAAGAAAGTTACGGTTGCTAGCAAAATGCAGCATTAACTGATTTGGACCCGTTTGACTGCCAGTACTGTCTGTTTCATGGTCCTCCCAAGTTCATTGATACACACTGGCCGTACCAATAAGAAAGTGATCAACCATACCTGAGACAAAACTTAGTTATAAAATATTTACCCAGTGTAGAATCTGTCACGTTTCAGTCCCTTGTTTGACACTGTTTTCATGCCCTGGTGTGTTTCTCAGTTGTTTGAATCAGTATAAAACATCATCCTCGTAAGCCTTGTTTTCTACTTTCATATAGCTGTCATCATAATCTAACTGTGGCAGTGTTCTTTTTAGCACAAGAAAGAAATCGGCTTCTCCAGAACTTCTATCATCCAAACAGAAACCTTTTCCAGCCAACATGAAATCTAGTTTAGCGGAATTTACTGTGAACAATTATAGTGAGTCATCCTATATGGCTCTGTAACATTGGTAATAGACTGTTTTTAACTTCCACTGCACTAATATGTGTGTTATATCAAGAATCAGTCTGCAAAACCCATTCCACAGTACGCTGTCAAACTCACTAACCAGTTAAAATGCATCAAGTTATGTGAACATATTTGACATTCACGCTAAGAGACCCGACTGAATACGTTATACACAAATACACCTGACAAACAATCACAACAAGTAGGTCAGCACGGTGATTACATTTCAGCAGTCGCAAATAAGTGTATTTGTGCGCAGGAACATTCTGGCTGACCGAAATACCGGTGGTTGTCTGTCACTAAGACAGTGCAATCAAGATGTTAATCCTCACCTGTGTCGTTCTGTTTGTCGGCATGTGGTGTCGGTCTGCTTGTACAGTGCAAAACCGCTCTGTGATTTCTGGGTAAGGCATGTTAACCTTTGGGAACATGAAGTTAATTAAGACAAAACGGAGCAATTTACTCGTTGAGGTGCCTGTTTAAGTGGATAAATAACTGTTGGACTAACAGTAACAACTCTCAGTTTTTGTTACATGAACAATACGGTCTATCGTTAGTATCCTAAATTTGCGAACATAAGTTTGGTAAGGTTTTGAACTACTAAGGTAAGTCATGATAATTTTATTTTCAGAGTGTTATTCAAACTCTAATAATGTTTAACTTTCTTAGATCAGAAGCGATTTTTGACTGACTTTCCCTAGTAAACGGTGCACTCCGTTTGCGTACGTGCAGTCTGTTTGATTTGTGAAAGGTGCGATTCAATATAAGCGATGAGCAAATTTCACTAATCAGAGCCCTAAAACAGTCAACGGTCTTTTGTATATGCTTTGATATATGTAACCGCTTCTCGGACACATTAGGTCGATGATGGTATATTTCGTATGGATGATTATTTAGTCTCCATTTGGCATCATGACCCCAGCAAGTCGTATATCAAGCAAACACTGGTTAGGTCCTGTGATCGATCCCAAGACCAAAGAGATGTCTCCACAGTATGAAGCGGTGTTGTCGAAAGAAGGACAAGCCTGAAATGTATGCATCATCATCACCCTTCTTGAGAGGGTACTTCGGTTCATACCCAGGCTAATCTCCTCAGTGGCACGTAATATCCTAAAACGAGGAAGTTTGGCTGGAAGGGTTAGGAATTAGTTATGAAAAACTAAGTGCACATGGCCAGAATTAGTTAAATTCAGTTTTGAACCCATACTCTTTCGGAAAAGAGAGTAAACACCTTTCAATACACTGGTTTCCTCTACACGATATATTTTTTTTCGAGTGCTGTGGAATAAAGCAGGTTTCTGCAAGTCACCAAACTTGTAAGTGAAATAACTCTCTATAGAACTAAGCTGACAAAATCGGTTGTGGAAAGTGAGTAGGAAACTTCCGTTTAATGTATATTGGGTAAAGAATGGGTTGACCAACTAATATGCCTTAATGGTATAGAGCACAGTAGTGGTTCAGATCATCAGGGCAGCAATAGGTTAACCGTATTCTTCAATGTTTAAGAAACAATCTAATATAACGAAGCTTATACTTAATGGTAAACCAAATACCACTCATAGCTGACCGCAACATCCAACTTCCAACAAAAATTTTGACCAACATTTTTCAAAAAAGCACTTACTCTCAAGTTTCTTTCTAACTAGAATTTATTAGTAGTGCATATCGTCCCTACAGGCCGATATCTGAACTCTTATAGAGCGTTCATGACGGAACTAGGTTGTTCAATGCTGCACTGCATCGTGTGTAATGTAACATCATTGTTGCAGAGGTTAATATGATTACCTTGTGAATGCGTGACCGGAGTTTTGATTCTGGCCGTGCCTAAAGGGTATGCATTACATGCGAGCTCTAATACAGGGGAAGCTCAACGATACTGCGTCATTTAGAAGGCAGCTGAATGGAAAATCCCTGCAAATGCGAACATTGTTACCAGTTATGAATGATGTTCAGGCGATATTGATCAAACTGCTTCACTGTTAACTAGTATTTTCCATTATTTGTTTTCCATTCGAGAATGAACACTACCGGAAACATGTGAAAGTAGTAAAACACAGAATGTAGTGACCCGTTAGTTCAGTAAACGTTGTGTCAGTTGTAGTTTTAAGAATATTTGAGTGTAATAAAAAGTAAACATTTTGAAGCATTCTACCGTGGAAATCTTACGGCCGGTTTCATCGACGTTTGGACTCATCAGCAGGGACAGTCTTATGTAGGTTTGTACTAGAAGGCCAATTTTCTAGGCGGATGATTATCCGTCCGAAATGTTGTTGGTTCGAACACTGAAATGTTTGCTTCCTAGTCAACATCGTAATATATTACGGTTTCTATTTCACACTGGATGGTCGTAACCAGTCCAGACCTTCTGTGTACATTCTCACTAACAAGTTATTACCAAGTTTCGTACTGGTTTTAGTACTATTAGTAATAAAATGAAATGCTTAATTATCACGTTTCCATTCATGAGCAAGTAAATACTGTTGAATTAAATATCATGCTTGATCAAGTGAGCGTTTTGAAAATATCGTCAGGTGGACATCATTTTTTCGTAGGAATGTAGTAAAAACAGGCACACATTGAAGCAAGCCATTTTTATGCCACTTGCGAATATTGAAAAACATTTGATTAAGTTATACATAAACTTTTCGAATCCGAATGATTTATTGTGGAAAAAGATGGCTTTGTAACGGAAACACCGCACGCAATGGCTCAGTTTTCATCTTCATTGGCTACTATGAAAAACTTATGAGACAAAATATCAAACCGTAGTAAAATCGTTCAAAATAAAAATGTATGAAGACAGTATCATTTGGGGGGGGGCGGTTAAACTTCGAAATTGCTGATCACAGTTTGACTTTCTTATAGAGCTTACTAAAATCCGGAGATAATTTGATCGGACTGTAACAGATACTTTCAATACTCATTCAAAATAATCTAACGATCAGATACAACTCTGTTTTTTAACTGTACATGTTTCTGTTTGCAATTGTTGTATCGTAGTTCTCAGTGCTGTTAAAAGGTATTTTGTGTTAGAGTCCTTAACTGAATGGATTTGAGTTATGTTACCAAATATTCTTAATCCTGTAGTTATGGTCCAATCTGGTGCATGCTAAATTCGCAGTTCAGTACTTCACGTTCACGCGCCAAGAAATTGGATTCATAACTTGTGACAGAACGTTCCAGTGATAGCTTCAAAACTTAGTTATTTAACGGAGTGGCCTAAAGAAACTCGAGATTCAAAATCTACAGAACATTTGTGTACTTGCGAATCCAATGCTGAAGATTTAGTGATCCAGTACATAGGTATTTGAACTGCCATTATATCATCTATCTAAGGCTGACATAACAAAATAGGGTCCAGTCAGTTATCCACTACTTCAATGATAGCCAGCGAGTTGCTCAAACTTTCCTCATGCTGTTCTGAGTTCACGGTAAGTAATTTTATTTTTCCGAACCAAACATGTAGATTGTTAATTTACGTTGACGAGAATGAAGTGCAAGCACCTAGAAAACTAAGCAAATCACCAAAGTAAACAACGTTCTAACCAAGTGGCTATCGTAAAACTCGCCAATCTAGATCATCTACAGAACAACTCACGTCTGAAGGGTAGGGTATGTGAGGATCGGTTCCACAATCCACGAATATCTGTAATGTTTATAAACTGGCGTAAAATGGAAATACATAGTGTCTAGTTTTTAATTTGCTTTACATGATCACAGGGTAGACAACCGTGTGCAATTGGCAGGCATTTGTATACACCCGTTTAATCGAAGAAAAGTTCAAATCAAAAATGCCAACTTAAAAAAAGGGTGTTGGGTTTACAAATGCTAGTTAATTTGTGGAGAATCTCATGCACTAGAGAAAACGACCACTTTTGTGTCAATGACAAAATACAGTCCCAGGAAAATCGGTCTTTAAGTAAACCTATAAATCGGAATGTAAATACTATTGATTAGTGGCTGTAATTCTTACGACTGTGCCAGCTGCAATTTGGAAGTTGGACAGTTTTGTGTGCAATCTCAGAGAACCTGACCGTACATGCGTTCAGTGAACGTATCCAGCCATGAAAGTTTGGTTTGAGACGACAATCGTATTTACTTGTAATACACGTTTAGATCCTCATACTAGACGTTTGGCAGCATGAATTAGATTCTAGGGCATGTCCTGGGTGGCATTAGTTTGGAAGCTGACTTCAAATCTACATTCTATAGCACATGTTGGATTGATACAGTTAAACCTCAACTAGCGTATTTGATGTGAATAAACTGTTAACAATGTTGATTATTGCTGGACTAGTAAGTCTTCTCGAGGGCACTGAAGCGACTATCATTTTGTTTGTTTAAATACGCCTGTAAGTTGCGTACTCTTGACACTGTGTGGAATTGGTAGTAGCTTTCGGTTCTTTGTTGCAATTGCCACCTGCAACCGTTTGAGTTGTTTCGAATAACTCGACAATTGAAAAGACAGAACAGACAACGTTCACGAAATAAATTTCGTGTAGATTCACATCGTTCGTTGGCTGACTGTATGATAATGGAAGATTGAAAGTATACTTGTTTTTATCAAGAACATCCTTAAAATCTCACGAGTGGCTGACAATGTCAAACTGTTCAGTAAACTGTCAAAGGCAACGGGTCGTTTCTATTCCAACAGATTGTTACAGACAACTATTGCTGAAACCATTCACTTCTCTGAATCCTGCTATGATACACTGGAAATCGTCACTCCTGAGGCATATCATATAGCGTAAGGATTTTTAAATGACTACCGTATAGGTGGTCCAAGTTATTTGCACTTGATGTTTGCACATTTCCACCGTTGTTTCCAGAACCTTAAGTGTAATGATACACGGGAAACCCATCACATTACAGCCACAGAATAATACTTCTTAATTGTCACCTTTTTTAATTCTGAATTATCATATCAAATTATGTCAAAGTACCATGTTGTATGAATTTTTGAAATAATGTATTGTGGGCGGTCCATAGACAAACCCCAATATAATGGCATATGGCCGGTGACCATGTCATTAAGTCCTCCACATAACTATGAATACCCGGTTTGTGGAGACTGGACGTCCCACCCAATATTGCACACTGGATGCAGGGAGGTATATCTTCCTGAGCATACCAGCGTTATCATCATTACCAATTTCCTGTCTTAATCTACTAAGATTTGTCAAAGATTTTTTGGCCTGATCGTGTAAAACGAGTAGCCAAATACGCGCACTATAAGTCTCATAATCTTGCCAAAAAAGCAGTCACCAACAGGTGATTTCTAGTCCTCACTATCAAATCAATACTTGCTCATAGGCGTAGGTATAATGGGCGACTTCATTATAATCTCGTATTGTTAGTTATAATTTTAACTGGGTGGACAGCGGCCGAATTATGTAACTTTTGGCTGGCCAGATGGGATCTGAGATTGCTAGTCATAGGAAGCTAGGAGAACGAACAAACTAATTTTACGCACATATGTTCGGATTGCGTAATAAAATCACAATTGTTTCGGCCATCATCAGGTAGCTGGATCAAACTCCGTCAGTTGAACCAAACCTTGTAGAAGACCTTGAACAACTGAGTCAGGTTTAATGCGCGGTTCTTTTTCATAAACTGAGTGACAAATGTGCGTTTTTTCGAGTTTCTTACGCCAGTTTTGTTGCCGCTTCCTCAATCTTATAAACAGCTGTCTTGTCTTACATCCAATTTATCTGCTGTACAATAGCAGCTCAGTGGATGTTCAAGCATTCTGTCAGCCTTCACAGGCAAAGTGTGCATCTGGCGGACAAACGAGGACGAGGAATCTTAAGACTATCGGTGAAACGTGGCTACTAGACATTTTAAGTGAACTGAACTGCACTGACGATGAACAGCAGTTGTGAGACTAAACCACTCTTATGAAGAAGATTGAAGCAAACCGACTCTCACCAAGGTCTCCATCTGACAAGTTACTTTTTCGTTGTTTTGTTTTGTTTTGGGAGGTGAATTTAGCTGGGTAGTCGTCTTCTCTTGGCATGCTGTTTGTTATAAGTCCAGTCAGTTAACCAGATTTTCCCCCTTTATTACCATGACACCGAGGTGAATGTTTTTCTGTGAATATCACAAGACTGTAGAAATTTGCTTATTGTCCTCTTCTTCTTGAATTGCGGTACATGTTTAACTGGATGTTGAGCCATCTGGTTAAGCTAACTTCAAGAAAATGTAATGTATCGTTCTAATTAGCATCTGGCGTCAAATGTATGGTGACGTGAATTTGGTTGAACGCACTAAGAATACTGGATATCTGCGATGTACCATCGATGACGGTAAAACCACTTTTCAACTTTGAAAAACAAGAGTCCGATCTCTAAATGAAAAGTTTAGTTTAACGTTTACAAGCCTTCTTAAAAATGCATCGTCATTCAAATTACTGACTAATTATCATGTAGGGATGTATTCCGTCTAGTCAGAAAATGCCTCAGTAATCTCGAACTGGGTGCCAGACAAACATCACATTAGTAACACTTTCAGAACTGTTGTTGGGGTGATGATACTCACATCTGACCTGTTCATGTTCCGCGGATGTAAATGATAATTTCAATGAAGGCAGAGGTCTTAAAGAGTAACAGCACATCGAGTGAAATGCTGTATTTGTGGCTAATACTTGCATGCCTCAAGGTTCCCACAATCCCTAAATCATTAGACAGATCATAACGCCATTTATGACGAACTGGATCTGAATGATTTTGGCACAAAAGTTGACTGAAATTAGTCTTAACTTTGACCAACATATATAGTAATAACTATCGTGTGATTCAAAAACTGCTTCCTGAAAATTGCGTTTATCTACTGTTACGTTTCTGTTAGTGGGTTCAGTCTAAAAACACAAGCTAACCTGAAATTTCACAACGTCAACTCAATAATATCTACCTGAATTGGAAAGTTGTGACTGAATTTATGATCTTCAAATTGAAATAAAAATATCATGGATTCTGTAGTTACTAGCAGTAAATTAAGTAGTAGAGCACAACAAACTTGCATGTGGATTATCTGACAATGATGTTGTGCAACGGTTAATCGGCTTGTGTGATTGCTTTCAGCAGTATTTGTTTATTAGTGAGTAACACACAACTTACCCTTTCTCGTTCTTTGGCTAGTTCTTTTACGATTTCTTCCAAGCATGCTAATCTCTCCATTAACTCTGGGGGCAATCCAAGGCCCTCCAGCTCTCTGCGATCAGCCTTCAGGGCGATTAGTTCCTAAAAATCCATGACAGCATTGATATGCAAGGGAAATTAATGCGATGCCCAAGTTAATCAGATACTAGCACTATCATGTGGAAATATGGTTTATCAATTTTCGGTTTATTCCCGTTTTTCCGAATCAAATCAATAATCATCTGGGCAGAGAATATTAATCGTCATTTATTCCACCCCGTCCTTATCGATGAGATCTCTGTGTTTGTAATTTAATAACGTTAACCAAAATCACAATTATGTTTCACACGTTTGGTTCCTATTGGAATTGTACATGTTCGTCTTGGCTAAGACCACAAACTAGCAGTTTTCAATAAACTGGCTTAGTAAGCTTAAATGTTCGGCACATATCTCCACAGGTTATGAAGACAAACATTTATTAGTGTGTAATGAAACCATCATTACTTAGTATCATTTCAAAGTTCCCATTCCTTACTTACACAGCTAAAGTAGTGACATTAAGTTTACCCTATTACGGAAGTAGTAAAGAGAGGAAAATTTGATGCTCTGGTCAAATGTGTTCCTATCGCAATATGTTCGACTCGAGCAGGGGCCCTTTAGTTTACACGTTTTGCCGAACGAGAATACATTCAACAAATGGTTCATCTCATAACCAACGTTGTTTAATTCATTTGTCTTAAATCATATAGGAATCCAATTTCTTAAGACTGAGAGAAATTCAAGCAGAAGATTTTTCGTTTAATTGGCTAATCGAATTCGGAACTATCATCAAACATCCAGCCCTTACGTAATTCAGTGCGTAACGTGATGTCTTTACTAACAGGCTTCACAAACGTAGTCACAAGTTATTTAACTCTCTAACCTGGTGTCCGTTTCTTCATTTGTGGGTCAGATGTTGGTTATTCGTCTCAGTTATGCCTAAACTTTTCATTTTCACTTCGAGCGTCAACCACTGGTATCGGCAGACCTGACACATTTTTTACACCCTCCAAATCACATAAGGCTTGAAGACTTGACTACCGTCAGATTGCTTTGGACTCTGCATGCAGCCAAGACCTGTTCCATACAACTAAACCAAGACTGGCGACGCTTAATAATGGCCGTGACTGTGATCAATCCCTCCACCAGCAGTCACGTCCGTGCACGCGATGTGCAGCTGCAGCTGACCAGTGTTGCGACTGGTGCAGCTAACCTATCATTAGAAGAGGATGACAGGTAATGAGAACATTTGTAGAATCCGACTAAGGTCAAACAGTTTAGCGTTATTTCCCGAAACCAAAATACAAGTACATCGTTAATAGCTTCACCTAGCATAATGCTTCTGTAAAATGGAATTAATTGATAAAGTACGAACGAAATGTGTAAAATTTACTGTTGTTTTGGAGCTAACTTTTGCATTTTTATCAAACTGTTTCCACTGGAATGTCAACACAGATACTCACCTCAACTCGGTTAATA
>LUCH01000902.1:76363-91582 GCA_013368495.1 Paragonimus heterotremus | reverse complement strand
TCCGTTGATCTGTTTATTCATCAACAATTGAGGGTTGATTAGTTATAGAGGTACCAAACGGCGTTGGCCCAATGTCTCTTTTCATTCCTCACTTCCGGTGACTTATTTTTTAATATGCACACAACATACTGGGCTTAAAAAGCATGTCAACGACAAGATAGTAAATTGTTGGTTTGTTCACGCAAAATTCCCAATTGATTTTTTATCCACGATAGTGACTCCAGTTGATGGCCCCCCGGTTAGGACTTTTGCTCAAGTTGAAGTCACAGAAATCATTAAAATTGTTAAGAAGTAATTTGATTACTAATAAGTAGTAGGAGGATTCTTAGCGTAAATTGGAAGTCATTCATATCTTGACTTTTCGTCTGGTCCTTTTCGGAAATAAGTAATGTACTCGAAATTTGTTATCAGTAAAAGTCGTCAGCTGATGAATATTAGACTATAGACAACGTTAATTTCACAACTTTTTAAGTAACCTTTCTAAGTAACACGACACGATGTAAAAACACACAACTGGGTAGATTAAAAGTAGTCTTGGGAGCTTCGTCGTAACTGGGGCGATCCTCTTATACAGATACCACTGTATTTCGCGGAAAACGGTTGATGAATTAAAACGTTATGTGTACACCGACTGGTAATGAACTATCATGTTGGGTCGTTGCTTAAAAGTACATGGTGCGACAAGAGCGATACAGTGACAATTAGACTTGCTTAGACGGCATGAAAAGAAAGCCAAAAGAACACGTGTTCTAGTTCCACCGGCTGAAACTTCATACTTTTTGGCTAAACGTGCGCTCAACGAGAGTGTTTTTCTTGTTGTTTACTTCACGTTATACGTTGATTACGCTACTTTTGGCAAAAACCGCTTATGCATACCTTGACCATTTCGTACTCCACCCTATACGTAAACCTGCTTAGTTCACCAGAAGCAGAATATTTCCGCGAAAATTGTCGTGGTGTTTGATAAAACTCAAAACAGCTGTTTATCTGTTGAAATATGGGAGGGAGTATGATGGGTCAAGATTTCGTCTGAGAAAGTTTAATATAAGTACATTTTTATAGATATGTTTTAGTGGGCGATTAGACGATGCCAGCTCAGTTTATACATCGACTCTCATTTGGTAGAACAAGAGAGGCAAATAAGTTTTTCTTCAGCACATCGCCAGTAAGTTAAAATGATAAAAAGGAATTTTTCGACGTTGGAGATGACACGAATTGCATGAGAAGTGATCACATCAAGTTGTTTTTGTTCGAACTGACCCATGGTTATCTAAATAAAGAAATTCGAGAAAGATGATCACTACAAGTTCGGATTGGCAAATGTAGGAACTTCCTTATACCAATTCCCCCTCATAAATCCAAAGAAAATTCAGCATATTTCGATACATTAATAGGGGAGAGTATAATATTTTGACCAGTTTGGTAGTTCCGATGGTGTCCAGCGCGGCTGAAGAGGAAAATGAAGTTGGATGTTCGACGCTTAACATTACATCGACTGCAAATTTTATTTAAGTCTTGTAGTGAAATGGTATGGTTTCCCCACGAACCGTGAAAGTAAACGGAAAGAGGGCGTCGCCATGCAGAACGCGAGAGCTAGTGGTGGGTGTTGATGAGGTTTCACCACCAACCTTTTGCAAGTTGACTTCCATTCCCAAAGTAATTGTATGAAAGGTCAACAGGTGAGACTTGAACTCCAGGCTTGTCGAGATTTTGAAATAATGTCACTCTATTGATGCATCCAAGCGCATCGCTATTGTCCGACAACATGCGGACCATTGCAGAATTCTCAGAAAGCAAAAACACAAGAGAATAGGGTAGTCAAGAGGCAACATCAAGGATTGTGTGTAAGTGAGGATAGGCAAACTGGCCAGAATTCCAGACGTCCACTTGAGCTTTCACTTGAGAGGGAGTTGCTTAATAGATTACCCCCAATGCTACGGATGTGCACGAGGCCGAGCGAATCTTGAAAGTCCATGGTTTAGAGCGTCATTTTTAAACAGGCGACGATTTTCCACCGAACAAATAGCTCAACTGAAGGCTGATAAGGATTTTCAGCACATTTCCCAAGAACTGTCAATGTTTAATCGTCAGGTCAACTTGCTTTACTGGACTTCAGTCGGATAAGTTCTTCAGAAGTAACTCATATCTCAAAGGGCGAGTAGAAAACAAGAGTAAAGGACAACTTTGTAGCGTAGGAAAGGATTTGTTCAACATTTTCTTGAAACTACAAATTTATTGTTTAATATCGACAACAGATTTTATGAAAAAAGAATTCCTCCCACTCAACCTCTGCGCGATCTGTCACATCTGACGACTGATTTCCTATGCTTCTAATGTGTGAAACTGCATCAGCCTCAACCGACTAAACTCATGTGTGAAATTCTTTAAATCGTATTATATTCAAGGATGGTCCTTGTTCTATGAGTCTTTTCTTCTCCCAAACATAGTTTTTTGAGACAAGAAATAAGAACCGTTTTCGACAAACAATCGAATTTGACATAGCCATTCATTTGATCACAGCTAGCAAGATCTCTTCGTTCATAATCCAGTAGAAGTCGTCTGATACCATCTCAAGGAATGGTTCCAAAAATGACGTAATTTCAGCTGTCATACAATTTCTATTTTCAGGCCTTTAAATAAGTGATGGTGGAAAAAGCATCAACCAGGCTTGCAATGAATAGCAGACGCAGTAAACAAAGCTTGGCCACCTCGGTATCAGCTAACCAGAAACACCACGTGTTTAAATGTGCAATTATAGCTTTGTACTATCCACGTCTGGCCCACTTTGGCTAACAGAATTCCAATGAATTCTCTGTTCCAGAGAGTGCACTGTGTAACTGGCACAATTGGCTACACAGGCAATAAATAGCCACAAGTTAGTCGGTCAGCATATGCATGTCTGAAACATTTCGATAAACTTTGTTTACCTATGAATCACTATGTTCATCCCCTCAAGCCTAACGTAAGCTCGTTCGGACTTTTTGGACCCATTTTAATCGCAGGTGGACGAAGTAATTTTTTACACAACACTCAGACTAATTCATATAAACAACCAGCCAACACAATAACACGTTTTCAAGAGCCCTTTTGAATTTGGCCATTTTAAACCTGTATTGAAATGCCGCACATTCAATCCGTTCTGAGCTACAAAAGACTATGAGTGTTATTGGACATTTTTAAGACAAATGGATATCTAGCAGTATATTTCCATCATTGTTTAAACTGTCTATTTCGTTCGGAACGTTTACCGATTGTGGGTTTTCCGGGTTTCACAAACAGTGGAAAATGTCTTGAATGGCACATTAGGCCGAAATAAATGGACTCGATTCAAGTTCTGGAAGTATACAACGCAAGATCGTTAGAACATAACTAACACTTGCTCTCCTGATTGAAACAAGGATTAACAACAGCTACAAATGTGATGAGTAGATGTATTGTTGTGTAGAATCCGAAAATAATTTAACTGTTAAGATAACAAATCAACCAAAAAAATATTTTTCCTTGGTGGTTTCTCAACGAAAACAAATAGAATATCAATAATTGGATAATGGACAAAAAACGTCGAGGCACAGTTTAACCCGTAATCCTGATTGTGTTAAATCTTCGGGATCAGTTTCTGACGTCAAATCCGACGTACTAAGGCGTTGTGGATAAATTAATGCATAGACTTGACCTTTTGAACCGTGATTTGTATCCCATCGGCTTTCCAAATTTTGTGTTTTGAAGTTCTCATGATCTACAGGTGACGTGTCAGGGTCCTCTGGATAACCCGGGCAGAAGTATTTTTGGGACAAAAAGTGTTTCACTGACAATCACTGCTTTATTCTGATCAGAAGTGTTTTGTGGAATATTATCACTAATCTAGGCAGTTAAATTGCTGAAGCAAAAAATTGCTGATATCTGTCGAGTGCAAAAACTAAAACCAGTTTACCTAGCTTCTAATTTATTGCGAATTGCTTTCCTGAATGCCTTGTAACAGGTTCTTGATGTTGGAGTCAACTACAGTAAGCGCGTACCTTCTAGGAGAATCAGATGCCAAAGATTTGAACCTCTGCTGGATTCGGACCAACGACAAAACCAGCATTTTAACATGTATCATGGATTCCTTTCATACATACCAGACGGTTGTAAGCGATTGAGCTTAATTGCATTAACATCTTCAGGTTTGATACGAAAATAGTTGCGTAACAGTTAAGCATGGGCATCAATCAATAAACCATTGAAAGTACAAACGTGGAGCGGATGACAGTCTATTTGAGTGCGTGGGATTGATAATGAACGCATGAGATTTTCACAACTGTCAACCGGTTCACATAACAAGGCGTTGTGAATAAGGAGTTTACTTCTATAGAGACCATTTCGAAAATCTTGATATCTGCTGAGTCAGCCAGGTTGATATTTTTGCGTCATCGACTTGGCTGCAATCAAATTGAGAACAACCGATTCAACATCCACATTTACTTAGACAAACCATGAGAACTATTATTAGTTTTTACTCAGATGCCCAAATTCGATTGAACAGACAGCTCTGTAGTTAGACTGACGGTATAGCGTTGGATACTGTACTTGTTTCACTGCCCACAGACATCCACAACCAAACTCCCTACCTATACGAGGTCCATATAGACGGAATATTTCGTCCGACAAAAGGTAGCGCTGATACACACTCACGCAGATGATTTCAGTCGTGTGTAGCTCAATATTACCTTAAATTCTAGATTGAATAAGACCAAAAACTATCTCTACAGGATTTTTCACTGCTCAATATGTGCAATTTATCGGTTTTTTTCCGCGGGAGTGATTTGCTGCTTGACAAACAGAACGCAATACTGAATATCTTACAAGACTAACTTCAACACGCTTGAAACAAGTACAGCGGAGATGGATATCCACAACGATTTCTGGATTAAAACATACAATCACCAAATGGTCATGAGATCGTCCGGATAACGAATGAAAAGTCCAATTTTATCACTCTTTCACATAGGATTAAATGTACCGATGAAATTATCACACATAGCGTTTCTAAAGCATTTGTGAGCGGCTATTCTGTTGCACAGATAACCTTATCGTTCAACATCTGCTCAGTATTGGTACTGCACCATAAAAGTACCTTGTCGATGTTTTTTCGTCTCTGTGTTTTCCTCCTGTAACTGGTTGTTAACATCGGAAGAAACTTAAGGTAAATATCGAAGAAGATTCACGAAAACTTCTTGAAATAACTGCAACAATTCGAGAAAACAGATTTATAACGCAACCGGTTTCCACCTGCTTGACATTGTCCATCAAATAAAACCGGAAAAACTTTTCCGGACCATCTACAAGTTTCATTAAGCCCGCTTTAGAGCTGTTAGTGTTTGACTGTTATCAACAGCAGCGGCTCTTGCCATCAGACTGCACAACCCATCTAAGTGCCTGCATGAAAACAACTCGTGCAAACTCCCTACCCCCTTGGCTGGTAATCTCACAGTCATTTGAGTCTATTGACATCGAATAGCGCATGCCTCACGATAGGTACATGTGATATTCATGCGTGCACCAACATTCTCCCCAGTAGACTGTGATTAAATTCATGTCTGTGATTTTTACCCGCCTATTTTACTTGTTCACGTTTTCAGGACTAATGCGTACACACCATACACAATGATAAAAACCTGATGAGGATTGCCGAAAACAACCAGTTGCACAGTAAACTCTGCGAATTCTATAAAAATATGCACAGCATCAAAAACCGGGGACGCTGGGCCATTTTTAGAGCAAAGTTAAATTAGTTGAAGGTAGTTTTTTTAAAGACCAACACTTATAAAGCTATGATTTCCAGTCAACTGATCTCTATAAAAGCATTCAAAAAAATAATCGTTTCCAAGTTTCACCGTGTCTGATAAAGAAATGTGTCATTTAGTATGCTTCTATTGAACCTGAGTCAAACAACACACTAATAAATCCAAAAAACTAGATCCCCTGTTTCACGGTATAGTGGATAACGCATGCTTAGGTTTAGTTGAGGCAGCAGTGGTGCAGATAACTGATCCATATACTTCTTCATGACGAAAAGGTAGTTGAGTTGGTAATTCTCATCCATACTAAATATCTCCGCCGTGAAACTGTAAGTGAATCATAAGGACGATTTTTAATTTCTTAGAAAACAGTGTTTCTTGTTGACCCACGGGTATTTTGTCAACCAGTCCATTTACCGACGGGATGATACTGTTCAGTTAAACTAGCAGTAAGCATGAATACTGAAATGTACTCGTTTCGAACAAAGGTATGCTTCGGTTGTTCATTGCTAAAGAAGAGAGCTAGAAACAAGCAAATTTATGCTCAACAGAACCGTTTTAAATGTACTCCGCAAACGTTTCTACGATAAATTATACATCGACAAACTTGGAAGCAGGACAAGCTACGATATCCACCTGGAGCATTAAAAGTCTATTCTGGGCGTTCCACTTGTCGTTCCTGGACTGGATTAGGTCATTAATTCATGTTTATAACAAAGCACCTAAACATTAATTAAAACAAAAATACAGTTCTTGTACGATTCTGATGTCAATTTTGTCAAGCCTGCACCTAATTCGCCCAAATTTGCGTCTTGTGATTTTTGTATGTTTGGGAAAATACAATCGATTTACACGAAAAATAATTCAGGGTGAAAAGTTGATATTGCAGTCTGTTCAAATCAGGAGTGTCAAGCCCAAATAATTTTGTTTTTAGGGTGTTGTTCAGACCAAATTTTACATCCGGAGGTTCAATGAAAAGATGAAGATGCAGGAGAAGCGCCAAGTTTTGTTTAGTTGTTCAGGCAGTGGGAGTCGCGAGGCCTTTTCCTAGCTTCCCACAGTTGATCACGGTGTTTATGTTCCATACGGGTTGGGCAAACCATAAATTCCCTAATAACGTTCTTGAGTCTGCTGGCCTTTCACTAAAGCTGACGCCTACTGAATTATAGGACAATCACGACTGTACCGCTGCTCGGTATTCCTTTTGATAATAACCCAAACCTAATTGTCTATGAGTATCAAACGGCTACAGGCAATCCGCTCAAATTTCAGTTAACCACGGTCTCCGTCGAGAGTGAAGTAATATGCTGAGGTAAGCTGGGAATGAGGGTAGAAATATATTTTAGGCAAAATTCACACCAACTCACCTGTTGTTTTTGCAAGATTGCCAGTTGTCTTTCCAATTCTGTCAATCTATCTCTCAACGAAGCACTGTCTTGAGCCTTATGAATGAAAGCGGGAAATGGCAAAGGGAAAAATGACACACTGAAATAGAGTTCGAAAAAGTAATCAAAGTAAAAAACGACCGCCAGTTTGATTCATTGCATACTGTGATGATGGGAAATTGCTCGATACTTGTTTGACCAATGAAGTTTTCACGTCAAGACCATAAACCTATCATGTAAGCTGGCATTATCTCATCTTCTGAGCATGTACAGACACAACACATGAGTTCGTATGTCTTGGAAAAGCCACTACTCAATAAGCGCCCCATATAAACGTCGATTCACTTGACTTTTGTCCGGAACAAAAATAGTTTGCTTTCAATTCTGCAAGACTAAGACACGCAGTGTTTACCAAATCCAGGGCTGTTATTATTTTCAGCTTTGATCAACTGCATCTACGTTGAATCTGAGAATGAGCTGCAGTCATTTATTTGTATGTCCATTTTACAATGTCATAACTTAGAGAGCAAGAAGACAGTAGCCTTTATCCAAGCAAGATAAAATCAAGGTGTCTGGACTAAAGTTCCAAGCAAACAAATATTCCACAGGATCAAAATCAACGATGGCAATGAGCTGTTTCGCAAGGGCCGTATTATTCAAAATAGTCGAATACTGTTGGCTTGAGGTTTGCTTCCCATGTCAGAACTGGTGGTGTTGTGTGGATTATCTTAGACAATTTGAAGTAGCAGGGTGTCTTTACAACGAGGTCAAGGAAAGACTACCACTGAAGGTTTTTTGTTTGCTAGGTACGGCGGGAATTTAAAGCACTGTCACAAATGTTGAGTAAAATGTCAACGTTTATATGAAAGTATTCAACAAATTTGCATTGTCATCAATCAGACGGTATTTTATGATTAATCAAAACTTTCCGTGATATGACACCCCATTATCTATGTCTTATTACACAAGAATGTTTCCAGTTTTTGCGATGTAAATATATTAGGGTAGCTGGCTTCTAGCGCTGATTTCAATTTGGTCTATAGGCTGTCAAATGCATTCGCTTGACATGTGCGAAAACAAATAGGGCTTGGCTGATTTGTTAGATCATTACAGCTGAATCCAAATCACTCGGATCCAATTATCAAAAACATTCAAAAACGAGATGTACAGAATCGAAATGAGAACAGGGAAATTACATTCTACCAGCCTCCTCCAATGGACAATTTGATTGAAGAAAATTGCGAATTTCTGCAGTTTATTTGTACATACATACATTAAGAAGTTACGAATTCGAAAAAACTTCTCATCATTATGATATGTAACAAAAAAAGTAAGATAACCACGGAAAAGTGAACATTGAGAACTATTGTGTCCGAATTATTGATTTTAAAAAGTCACATGTAAACTCTGTTGTTGGGATGTAAATGTTGATCTGCTTGTAAATCTACAGGACATGTAAAAGACTAAACGTTCTGTCAGCCAAAGAAAACAAAACACGTTCACTTACTTCTTTGAGGGCTGCGGCAAGTAGTTTGTTTTCTGCAGTTAGTGTTTTTATTTGGTTCATCATGTCGTCTATAAGTGAGCTGAGCTATCATGAAAGGGAAAGGGGTAAACGTAAAGTGAACCGATTGTCAAGGTATAGTCACATTCTATATAGAGTTGTACATGAGGAATAAGTATGTAATTTGTAAAATTCAAATTTTTAAAATGTCTCGTTGGTTATCAAAATCAATGATAGATTACTCCTCCATTCTTTGTCTGTCACAGAGTTAATTATCGGACGTTTCTCCACTGGAGGTTAAAAGTTCGTCGTATTTTCAAAAGCAAGTGAGAAATTACTGATCCTCTTCCGATAACTTCTAAACTTGGTTGCAATACTCGTCAAACATGCTGTTCAAGACCTTGACTAGGGCTCGAAACACGTCACATGACCATAATTAACTGCATTCTGAAAGACTATTTTAGAGCATACAAAAAGGTTGCAGCCAAGATTCGAGCTCCTTGGCCTCTATTACTTTCACTTAGACTTACCCAGTCGTGTGTGTGTGATTTAAGTTAAATCAAACTGTTGCTTTAGCTACATAAAACATGACCATTTAATGTCACCATATAAGTAAGTTTAACCAACACATCGACTTTTTCTTTGTAATAAAAGTTTTTCACTTAGTTCTGACGAAAATACAAGTATCAATTACCAATACAAGGGGTTAATTTGTTAATCGTTGCACTGTCATGTCCAAATATGAGCAGGATTGTGATTGCCATAAAACAGGTCTACCGAACACCTAGAGAAGGAAGTTGACAAACCGACCTAGAGCGAGGCAGTGAAGTTTAACTTAATATCGTTTGAAAATTTGTCGGAAGTAGCCAAATACATTACTCAGAATATAGTAACCATAAAATGGACGTTGCATAGGACTACCTTTAAAGATAAAAACATTAATTTTCTAAGCCAGACAAACAAAAGACATGCAACATAGCCAATGCAGGGTAATACAAACATACACACTTTTTGCAACTAAATTCTAAAGGAGTGACAATGAGTGTATCCCTTTACAAAGGATAAAAAGTGGCCAGTTTTGAGCAAATATCACATTAACTAAAGAAGAAGAGACAGATGAGCACTTTTTGGCTCTAAAACGAGGCCTTCTTTTATTTCCTCTGGGTGAAATGTGAAAGGACTGACACACAATAGCTTTTAGACTAAAAGGTTTGCTCCTTTTGAAGAGAAAATGTTGGAAGAAGTGTCTATAAAAAAACATTTGTATAAGGCAGATTGTAAACTATGATCTGATAGCATACGGCTTGACGCGCTTCATAAAACGAGATCGTCTTATATTTTGAAGAAAATATGTGGCGGGTTGAAAATTAGAAAACAGAAAAGTGACAAAAGAGTGTCATGTACAAAGCTGAAAGTAAACCTAGAGACCGGGGAGACACATAGGGTTTACAGTGTATTGTGAAGAATGCAGCAATAAAATATTCTTTTTAAATGTATTGACTAAGTCAATGTATGCAAAAATGCTTGCGCAAACGCACTACATATAGTCTACAAAGAAGAAGAAAAGGTAGAATAGGCGTCATGAGCTGGAAGACAGATTCTTCTTCTATCACTAATACGTTCTTTGCTGAGATAAGTAGGACAAAACTGTATCTGAAAATTTCGAGTGTAGATGTAAACAGCCACTACAATTATGCCAATTTCTGAAAAGTGTACAAACGCCTATTTGGTGCAGCCCGGGGAAATAGTCACAGCTCATGAGCATCTTGACTTTTATTTTGTTGCTAATCTTGGACGTTTTTTCTTGTCTCATTTGTAGTCTTTTAGCTCTTGTGAAGAAACTCTATCAATCTGTACCAACCTCCTTCTGTCTTCTAGCGTAAGTTCAATTATCCGTGCTATGCTCAACTTCTACATGTAACTTTCTATCGAAATGATCCCTAGCAAAATTAACTGAGCCAAGCTTTTTCAGTTTCATCCAAAAATAACCTTTCGTCACATTTTACTTATCTGCATCTCGTTGTTTGTTTTGAGATGTCGTACACATGTATGGGTAAATCTATAGCATAATAAGATCACGCTCGAGCTTAACTAGTAATGCAGTCATATCACACAATATGCAATACCAACTGGACCGTTAATCAATTTTTCTGTTGTCCCCACGACCTGCAAATAGGCCGATCGTTACAAAATTTGCATTAGTTTGTAATCAACATGTCCATGTGCACTCTCTGGTGTTCGAAACAATAGCACAATGTTTTAGCCTACGCAAGTGAAACATATCAGGTCAAACGGTCAATGTTTTGCAAATTACGTAGGTACTGACGCAGGTATTCATTCATTCAGTCATTCGTTGCAGCCATGAACCTAACAGGAAGGTAATGTGGCCCGTTCACCGGCCGACCACAACAATGACATGAAATAACTCAAAAAAGGAATGAATACTAAGAAAGGATAAAAAGGATAAGTCAAGGCTAACTGAAAGGAACAGAAATGATATGAATTCATGATCGTTATTGACTGTTAAACAATACCCTCTCGAATAGCATCACTAGCCAGTGATTCGGTGATTACTAGAGCCTCAACCAAGCAGACGACTGTCTGTACTTAATGGAACAGTCAGTCCCACATGCCCGCTGAATCACATGGTAGTATTATGGAGATGAGTATAAAACGAAGCATGTTCTTTCTGTAACTACCTTTCTTATAAACTGTAAACTCGTTTTGCACAACTCTAAAAAAGCACGTCGAGCTGCAAGTTATTTGCTGATGTTGCATGAAGAACTTGGTTGATGTACGTTGAACGTTCCTCGTAACTGTCTGTAATTATCGCATGCTTTCATGCTTTTCAACCAGCGTCTCTCAAACGAAGCATCAGAATCCGGTGTTTCTTGTGTTAGGGTTTGTCATCAGTGTTTATGTATGTCACGGCCTAGTTCTGAACTCCAATCCTACTGTCATGAGACAACCGTATTGACTGGTGCACTGTTGGCCTCATATTATGAAGTCTATACTCTCAGCCACATTCACTTGTTAGTAACTACCAGGTAGACCGATTACTCTGTAGAAGACACAGTGACTGACTGTTAGTTCTACTTACTCCTGTCACAGGACAACCGGAAAGTGCATCTGACCGGGAAAAATGTGATCAAGCGTGTATCGTCCAGCTTGACGGGATCATAGTCGCAGCTGTCGTATCCCAATAGACTTTCCATTATCATCACGGTGTGTGTGGAAGAGTCGTTAACAGTTCCTGATTGACACCCAAATAATCACTGATACCTCACCAATAAATTGGTACGACGCTAAAGAATCCCATTCCCTAACACTGATCAAGCACTAACAGTTTTCCTTCTGTTAGTTATGAATGCGCCATTAAGAGGTTATTCTATAAACCAGATGTTTCAAAGGGCCAGGCTTCCCTGTAAGCAAAATTGCTTTCCTGGTTTAGGTCTGTCAATTCGGTGCGTACTACCTTAAATTAGAATAAGCTATGTTCAACACTGAGCCGGCGTTACCGTTAACTGGACTGTTTCCATAACTCACTCCCACATTCCAACATATGTGCATATCCATATACATGTCTATATTTTTGTCACTGTGTGCACGTTAGTCCGTTTCACTACAATAGGACCTTTACATTTGAGAATATTGCACGCCATCGATTATGTTCACGTTCAACACTCGTTTCCTCTAGACAAATGAACCGTTCAATGGTGGTTCACCCAGCAAACAAAACAGGAATATGTGTGACCACTCTCTTGCATAATCTATTAATTTGTCAGAGTACGGTAAACTTGTTGCAGTGATAATCTATTTCTCAGACGCTTATAGTTTATAGGCTGTTATCGAACAAATTCCCACGGTTAAAACCCTCAACTATTAGTTCGGGTTAATAAACTACCATGGGGTTTTGTTAATGTGGATGAAGCTCGTCCCTACTATCGGTCATACGGCAACCGGTTTGATTCCCAGGTTTTGGTAATAGTGTTGTTGATGATGACCTAGTAGCTCTCATGGTACCAAACTTTTATAGTCTCAAATTTATTGGCCAACAGGAAAAGACATTTTATACTGAAGCAAACGTTTTCCTCATTTCATCGGAAGATCAGTCATTCATTCTTTTTCAACTTCCTGTTCAGTTAGGCCGGTGTTGTGGCATTACGCCGAAACATTATCCAACCATGAGTCACTCTGTTCTTAAGACGACTGTAAACCATCGGTGACTTCAGTTATACCGGTGTTTACTATGATGAGTTAGCATAAGTAAATTTATAGCCTGTTATCTGATGGTTCTCTATCACGATCACCATCAAACACAGAACTACACCATTAATTCATTCCGCTTCATTTGTTCCCGTGGTCCACCACCCCCCACCGTCGTTGCTTTTTCAAAAAACGATTGCTTATCAGCCTTAATCTTTAATTTTGAGAACGTTCGTACTAATAATTATTATTTTAAACTTTATACTGTGTAAAATGTGCAAGTAAAACTCGGCTAAAACTGTGATCATAACAGTATCGTCAGTTTAATCCCTGAGACCCTCATTAAAATTAGGCGCATTCCACTATATCAGTTATACGATTACAAGCCAATGTAGAAATGCAAATTTAAACCAGTGTTCACAGGATATTTAAATTTAGCTAAATAATGCGAACTCGATACAACGATTGGGAAATTAATCTGATTTTTGGAAAAAATAAACCTACTGAACGTATCAAAATCAAGCGGCTATATTTGTTTTAAACTTCGTTACAGATGTCTACTTCAACTTAAACGACATAAACTTGTATTTTTTCCACCTGTTATTTTCAGTTAGCGTTTGTTATTTGAATAGTAACATGTACAGTTGTAATTCTTGGAAGTGTAACACTGGATTTTCATCCAATCCTGATGTAGAATCTTAACGCGGCGTTTGGATTGGTCTCTTGTTAGACTTTCTGTTCTGCCGGGGTTGGGATAAGTGGTAAACCGAGTAGATTTTCACTACAACAATACGTTTGGATTATCGACTTACCAGAAAACAAAAGACGTGCATGATACCGGAGTGGACAATACACATTGTTATGGGTGAGTTTTTCTCTGTTGCTTTTGGTGAATGAACGCTCTATCTAAAATGAAAAGCCTCATTACAACATATTCTGTTAGCTGAAGGCAGAAGCAACCTGTTTGTTACAGCAGACGAGGGCCCTGTTTACGTTTTTCACCTATAGAAATCCTAAATTTAAATAGCTTTTTAGTCATATTCTTAAAAAATTATCAAACAAACATTTGTTTGGCGCTTTCAGAAACGTTTACGTCTTCTGCTCAAGTGACCCACCATGGCCTACTGATGGAGTATTAAAGCGACTAATTCACACTCGCAGATGATGAATCCTGTTTAGTGGACATGAAAACCGTAAAAAGAATTCTTTGATTAGTGATCGGAACTACGCTGTCAAGTAAGCCTGATCTCTGACATGATCACTAGAGGTCACCAACTCGCTGTCATGATGAAGTCAGACACAAGCTGAGCACCAGGCCAATCAATAAAAAACAAAACATGCAATCGATAATGTGCTATCGTTTGTCCTTACTTTTAGTATGTTCGTAACACTATTGAGAGGATTGCAGGCAATGTGCACTAAACACGCATTAAGTGTAACTACATATATTATACATTAGTTTACATTATACTGCGCACTACTGATGTTTGTTGAATACTGCCTGGGAAATTTCTTTCTTTCTGTAACTAATATGCAAGAACAACAGTCTTTTTTAATTTAAAGTTTCGGGCGAAAAAGCTTGGGAAACGCACACCAAACTTTTACAGAAACATACTCACCGTATTCACCTTTCATTGACCTGATTGCAAGACTTAGCAAAAACATCTATCTTGTTGCTGACAAATATTTTGCAGAGACTTCCTGTGGACATACCTTTGTGGACAAACGCGCTCAACATTGCCACATTTCTGATAAGAATTGGTAAACCTTGCTCCGCGTTATCTTGAGTGAACCTTCACATAGATCACGTCTCAGTAGAAGGTGTTTTCAGATAGCGGAGCAGATTCCTCTTCAGACATGCATGATAAGTCGACCAGCCGGTTAAGGTGATGTCCACTTTAGAAATAACTTCAATAAGTTCAATAAATCACTTCACTGGTACATTCGATCGTATTGAACCGTCCAGTGGGTTGGACTTACGAGATCGATGTCGTGACTTAAACTCACTTGTATCCATCTTCAGAGTTTGAGTTGCATGTGAACTGTATGTGTTTGAGTTTGAGTGTGAAATCTAATTGGGAATGCAACGAGCCCCTCCATGCTCTTTTCGCGTACTTTACCAAAGCCTTCCATCCTGTGTGCTGCGACGCGTGGTAGACGGTTATTGGTAAGTTTGTATGTCCAGGTAAGTTTGTCAATTTAGTTAGAATGTGGTATGTAGCAATGAAAGCAAATATATAGTCGAGTGTATCGACCTCTGACGGTTTTGATATTGTCACCGGCGTGAAACAGGGTTTCGTCCTAGCCCCATCCCCATTTAGTTTATATTTAACTGCCATAGTAACAG
>LUCH01000902.1:22440-53780 GCA_013368495.1 Paragonimus heterotremus | reverse complement strand
CATGAAAAAGTCAGCTAAGATTGGCCCTAACGGACTTCCCATGGTTACCCCATGAATGAAAATTATTTAGTATTATTGTGGGCAATCAAGTGGGCATTGATGAATACCAGGATTTCCATCCAATCATCATTTCACGCTGGTTCTTACATATCATATTCACTCACTTGTCTGGCTTTCAGAATTTAAACGGTTTCTTACTTGAAATCATAGCTTCTTCAATAAATCTGTTAAGCCCCATCAGTTGCACACATTATAAAAAACACGACTTCGTTCTCACAGTTTACCGGAAGATAGCTCTTGAATAATGGAAACGGATGTCAACTTATACTCCGAAAATACCCAAGCCATTCATTCGATTTCCTGCAATGAAATCGTAATCACTATCTGTTTTCCAGATTCCAAGCGATGGTCATTGTTTATCGGTCAACATAACTCACGCGATGGAAGTCTGTTGAATTGGGTCGAACAACCACAAGTCACATGTAGACACTAACCGAAATTGTAGATCGGATGGATGACAGATATTCGTCATTGATCACATGACTATTGTTTACGGGCATACCCACAACGACAGTAAATTTAATCTAAGTGACCGGTTATTCCGCCAATGCACATCCGTAAACCTGCACTTTTTCTGGGCAAAGGTAAGAGGGTTTGCACAACACGTGTTTGTCTCATCCGTGAAAATCAAGTTCAGCGAAACAACACACTCACTTTTTGTCCAAGAACGTATTTTTCAGGCAAAATTATTTATATTCAACTAACAAATCAGAAATTTTCAACTTCAGGAAGGCCCCGTTACCAACACTGGGTAAATCAAGCGTCCTCAACGGAACTGTGTGTACGCAAAATTTGCAGTACGTGCGTATTATTTTGAGGATTTCACTTAGTTGAATCACAAACAAGACTTCAGAATAACTCCTAACTTTCAAAGAACTAGAAATATTATAGAGAGATACTTGCTAGAATCCGGCAACGAGGTAGAAGTCACCGAATGTACTGTCTTTTGTTTACCAGACTACAAAAAGCACATTCTACCCCTTGCTTGATGTAGTAATTGTAACTTCCAAGAAACTAAACCAGTGATTGAAGAAGTAGAGTGATTGCCAGCTTGGCACAACCTTGGAAATTGACAATAGTTGCATCGACTTTTTTCTTTCCCCCTCTAATGTGTACTTTCTGTTATATTCCTTATTTGTCCGCTGTATTTCGTTTATCACTTGGTTTGCTTTTCTGCGCGCTTTACTGCCTGGCCAATTATTTTAGGCAAAAAGTTGTTACAGTTCTCGTCTGTTGCTTAGTTCTTTCTTCTTGCTTACCGATTCTTTGATTCGTCAGTTTTGTACAGTGCTCTATTCTGGAAACGAATAATGAATGGTCACCGGATGACCGCAGTATGTTTCCTGTGTACTAACAATCATTTTTCGCATCTTTAATCAAATATACCATCGTAATGAAATGTAACAATGTATCGGCAGTACTGGTTGAGACTTGACGGCCATACAATCATGAAGAAAAGAACAAGTTTTAGGTGAGAAAAAAACAGAAAAACAGAAGGCAACTAGCAACTAAAAGACAAATACGTTTAGATGCAAACATTTGACACTTATGTGCCTACACCTAACAGGCAACCAACCGGGTTATATATAAACTTTCATTACCCCAAGTCACTAAGTTCACAGACAACTCGACCAAACAAAATCAACATTCATGTCACTGAATCAGATTAGCCACTATCTCACTCAGCATAGCAAAATCCCGGGGACGAACTCAACCTAAGGTAGGTAATGCTTTGGTGAGTTATTTTATTTCTCCACGCCGGACCATAATTTGTGTACCACCCACCTAAGTCAGTTAGATGACAGAAACAAGTGAAATTTCTTTCCAGCACACTTCATGAGAAAGCATTTTGACGCCTATCCCATTCCCACAACAAATAACACTATTCCAGGCGTTTAGTGTAAATCTGAACGGGTAATAATGGGATTACATGTTTCAGAGGTTTTTGAGAAAAATCGCAGATTGGCACACCGGAAATATTCCTGATCGTCATAAATAGAAGTCGCACATTTTCTTCATTTGTATGGCCTTTCAGGTTCCAGCGTTTGGAGGAACGACGGATGAGTTCAATCAAACACGTTCTCTTTTGTTTATCAGGGGGGGACTAGTCAGATCATCGACGACACATAAAACGTCATTCATTCAGTCATTCATTCATTATGATTACGAGCCTAACCAGTATATACGGTGGCTCGAGACGTTGTTCCCCTCAGCTGTTAGATGGAGTAGTTTACTGTGACAGAGTAGTAGGATTGACGGAAAAATTGTGTGAATGCAGGCAAGCCATTTATTGTGACAAATTGTCATTACGAACAATGTTTCCACCTGCTGGTTTGGGTGATCACAAAGACTTTAATCGGGCAAACGACGCACGTTCATTTTACTCAGAGTAGCATTGAGGGTCTTCATATTTAGTCACTATGTATTCTTCTGTCCAGCTGTCGGTGGTCTAAGTAAGCAATGTCATGTACGCCAAACGCTCAGTTGCCGCTGCGGTCGGTAAAAACTGTGAGACCAGGATACTATTAGAATGTCACAAATAATTCATCAACGATCTCTGAGTTAAAAATTACGTGACCAATAAAGAACGCTCATAATGACTAGGGACAATACGGATTATCCGTAGAACGGTCGAATCAGTTGCTTCTTTTCGCTGGACCTTGAACATTACGGACCGCTCCAAAGTCGAATAGATTGCACAGGCTAGCTCGGTCATCGTGTTGACCAGATATTAATCATGTTGATTCTATCTGTAGTTTATCTGATCGTGCAGTCAGCCAACACAGGAACACTGTAAGGCTAGCCCATTTGGTATATTTATCTGTTGTTACGTAGATAAATAAATGGTTCACTGTTAGGTTGTTAACCTCATGAATGGTATAGACAGAAGGGTAGAGTAGACCATTATTGCTCGGAGAAAATTCATTCAGCCTCGGTTGGTAGACTTCGCGAATCCCCATTTGAAGGTAACCGTGTGAAGACACTGTAAAAACTATGTAGTCAAAATGATGGCGATCGACTTTCACAACTAAAACAAATTAAATCATCGTCTGTTGATGACGTTCGTGGCTTGCATAGTCCTTAGTTGACAACGTTACGAAAGATTTCGACCAGCCGGGCTTACTGATTTGAAATTTTGCCGGTGTTTGGCTGAGATGTCAGTGATGTAAGTGTCTTGAATGAAAGGAGGCAGCGAAAACCACATAATGGTTGTTTTGAAGATCCCGCCCTGTTCTTCTTTGCAATTAGGATGTTTATTCTCATTGTTTAAGCGCTTTGATTTTGACTATTTGTTGTTCCAGATAAGAACTTTCCGTAATGAACCTCATTCTTTCCTTACACTTTGGCTTTAAGCTAGGACTTGTTTCTTCTACTTTACTCATAATCTTTTGGTAGCTAAGCCTTAATGGTGATGACTGATATGATGTTGTCCATGATGTTGTTACTTGCGCTGGTGGTGTTGGTAATGTTACGAACTAACCCATTAATTGGAGAACAATGAAACTTAGAATTCCAATTTTTGTAGTATGCGGCAAAATTCATTTGTTCTAAGGTCATCAACAATCGGATAAAAAACGTACTTTTAATTGTGCACGCTTGTCTTTCACAGCAACCTTGGCGACCCACAATAACATCACTTCTCACTGTTCTATCCGTGCATACCAAACAATGACGATAGAACTACGTAGTAAGCGTGTCCATTTATGACGGCTGTGTTTTGTGTAGACAACAGCTGAGAGACGAATTAAACGGACAGAGCAGAACTATCCGACTTCTGGGTTATTCGTTTCAAAACTATGTGATCAACTACTCACCCCCATTGTAAGTCGTTTATTTGACTTGGCCCGTTGTAATTTCCCATATCTGAGGTGCATATTACTCTAAACTTTTCACACCGGAAGTTTAGGGTCAGAAGTCGCTGTGAAGTTGATTAGCGGTGTCGTTATGGGGGGGTGGTAAACACGGTTGTAAAAGCGCAAAAATATGCTCATTTCTAATCAGTCAGTCAACCGGAAGAGAAAGAAGTGAAAGGTTGATTGCACATCTACACGATCACACTGAAGTCAACTGCGTTACTGAGTAGTCAACTCAGGTGTACATAAAACTTAGAAAAAAGAAACGACTTGGGTCACAACAAAATGATATCAAACTAGATGAGGTGCAAGTTTTAACACAAGATGTGTCGTTAATCACAATTCCTCCTTACTTCCAACGAATTAGCCAACAACAGATTGTCCATGTCTGTACAGCCTGAACCATAAGATAGGTGACGCTTCACTAAACCAAGCGTTGATATTAGAACATTCGTTTCTCGGAATCACAATGTGCACTGGCTAACTGGCTACGGTTTACAGTCAAACTTAGGCGGTGAGTAATGCATACGGAGCAACAGACAGTAGGCTGGTGTTTACATACCCTTGCTAACTGTATTGTTGCTTTTGCCATACTCTAATATATATGCATATATATATATATATCAGTATGTGCAGATGTAGATATGCATATGTAGTGGCCCGGCGATAACCGTGGTCTGCCTTTCATACGATATGCAAAAATACGTCCTAATATACTGGTCCATGTCGTATATAGCATCATAAGAACTTTCGTCTGTCGTCCCCTTGATTCACACTGTTACACTTGTTTGCTTGCATGTTTGTTAGCTTTTGCATGCCAGTGGCGCCATGTTCACTTTCAACTTGCCCACACGCTCAACAGTTGGCTCCTCATTCTCCCTAGTTGCTATTGCATGTCGGTGTTTTATATTGATTTACGAGACGTTCTAAATTTTTTATAATATACATTGGGTCTCCTGTTTGCTTGTATTGTCATTTCTGGTCAGGTTCTTATCATGTGCACCTGACAATTGTTACTTTAGTGGATGTGCGCACTAAACATGTGCGTAGAACTTTCAGCAGTAAAAAAATGTGGTCCACAAATTCAATATGTGTAGCCAAACTTGTGTCAGTTTGTTTCAGGTGTGATAAATAAACCCAGTACAAGGGTTAACGCGTGGGCTAGATCAACGACACTGGGCACATTCCCAGGCTTATGACTGGGGAACGATCTTCCACGTGGGGGCTAACGACGAAGTAAGCGGGGTTCTCCGGGTGAATAAGCAGTGGCGAACAAAGGGCGGTTGTATTACCTGGGCGTGATGAATTCATTGTTGGCAGTTGGCTGTCCTATAAAATACTACCTAAGCTCTTTGAAGGTACTACAATATGGCATATGCCACCCCACCACAAAGGGGTTTCGGCTACCTCAATTGAAACACCTGGGCTCTCGAACAGCATGTCATTCATATGGCGTGCCGTCCGTATAGCTTACTGACATCTGCAGTCCCTGCCAACCATGAACAACCCGGAAGAAGGCTTAAAAATCATTTTCTTTATCACCGACTTCAACGGGTGCGCAAGATTTGCCGGGTTACTTGAATGGTTGGACTGCAATTGAGGGGTGTATGAACCAATTTGGTCACTGGCCAACAACAACAGGAAGCATGTGTCTCAACAGCTCCCTAGCTGGAAGGGTCCATCACATCAACTTTGCCGACGTTGCTGAACTTTTGAAATTTTGCACTTCCTCTTTCGCAACCCGCTGCAGGACACACTAAGTATCCTGAATGGATAGAATCCATCCGAAAGGCGTATGACCCTGACCGTTACAGGCCATCTGCCCCAAATGGACAGAAAACTCCTTACTTTGCCCCTGCTGTCGCTGTGTGTTAGATTCCTTCCGTACCACAGGCTCCCAGTAGGCCCCTCAGGCCAACGCCTTTCTTCGTTTTGAACAAAGGAGAAGTATCTTGCCTTCACAACTATGAAATCAAACTAAAATTAATTATGAATCCTTTCATGCATTTCTATCACAACTCTGTGGCTAAGGTGTCGGTGGCCGGCTTTAATCCCATGCTCAGTTTTATCGTAATAAACCAGTTTGTCTCATTTCCCCGTCTATTGTCGGAAAACTCCTTGCATGGTGACTTCCTAATTTCGTTTTCGTGAATACACCAGAGTATAACCGCAAATGCCACTCGTGACGATAGGTGGAGCCAGAACAATAGAATATCAAACATCAGCGTTCCTTTGTTTGAAGGACACAGGTGTCTACACGCCTTTCGAACACTATTTAAGCTTGTTACACTTAATGTTGGAACACGTACGTAAATAAGTCAACAGGAAGCTCTAACATGTACCTCAGAGACTCTCGCCATCTATATATATATATATATATATATATATATATATATAGCCTTTGTGAAACACGGTTTCAGGACTCTAGCTCAGTGCTGCATCTCTAATCTTCATCGACGGTTTCATTATGTGAGCATATCGTGTGTTTGTGTGGAGGTCCTACGGCTCAAGCCACTGACCTTGCCGGTGTTGAAATTGTTCTAAACGCAATCACAGAGAAAGTGCTGCTTAAATGGGTTTATCTCAAAAGCTGCCTTTGCGCTGTCAGGCTCGGAGTTATGATTAGAGCATCGACAGACGCTCATCACAAACACTGGCTGTTTGTTGTTGCCGTATATGCTCCCACAGACTGTAGTCAAGACACAGTCAAGAATGATTTTTATCAACAACACACTAATCTCCTATACACAACAAGGTGCACGAACATAGTTGTATCAGCTGGAGACCTCAACGGTCGAATCAGCAGGCTAACCGCCGACGAGTGAGACTTAGGTGAACCAAACTTTTACGGTACTCGTCGAACACACTGTGATGAACGTTTGTTGTAGCTGCGTGCTGATAACGGTCTGCTTCTGGAAAGCACCAATTTTTGAAGTTTTAGGCATCAGTACGCCATCTGGCGATCTCCATCGCCAACTCAGCTGTGAATACAGATTAAACACATGTACGTCAGCTCATGGTGGCGTGTATATTTTCAAGATCACACGTAAATTCGGAGCATCTGCGTGAATTCCCATCACGCACTAGTATATGCAAAGTTCACTCTGAGTTTTGGTAAGAGGCCATTTCGCCAACAACCACAAACTGACGTATCTAAGCTAGCAGGAACACAAGCGGTTTTCGCCCACCACTGTGCATTCGACTTTAGTCTAGGTCTGCTTCTACCAGACGACACCGAAACACTTTGGGCAAATATATGGCATGCAGTGCATAAGTGCAGTACTACCTGGTGTGGTACTATTACTCATTAAGCTATTAACCGCTGAGTCTCTGTGCGATCACTGGAACTTCTTGAGGTCATCCGGAATATTCCTTTCAACAATGAGTACAACTCGTCCCGCAAGGCTACTTGGTTGAAGCTAAAGAAGCAGCTGCGAGAAGATCTCGAGGCCTGGTGGATACAACGCTTTATCGCGATGGAACGTGTCGCTGTTACTAGGACCTCTCGAGAGCTTTTATATCTCATCCCAGCAATCTTTAGCAGGGGACTAGCTATGGGTGAGATAACCTGCGAAAGCAGAGGTGAACCTATTCATAAACTGCAGCAATGTTTAGGACGCTGCGCTCAGCATTTCTAACAGTAGTTCAACTGGCCAGCCACACCATGTTCTATGTCTTCGGGTTTTGCCGGTGTTCATTGATCTGTTGACTTTTTCACCATGGAAGCAGAAGTTTCTCTCAAGATCAAGTTTCTGAAACGTTACAAAGCCCCTAGCGAAGACCAACTCCCCCTGATCTTTTTGTAGACGGAGGTCCAGCCTTTGTTCAAGAGCTGATGGCTTTGCTCCAGAAACTCTGAATCAGTGCAGTTGTTTCAAGTGATTGGGATCCGGCAAACATACGTCAAGGTTGCTTGCAGCCGTTGTACTTCGCAGAATTAGAAAAATGTGCGAAGAACCTATCCATGGAAAGCAAGCTGGGTTTCGCCATGGCTGAGGTTGCAATGATTACATCTTCATAATTCATCAGATGCTTGAACTACGTCATTCATATAGAAGGTTAACAGCCATTGTCTTCTCGGAACTCAGAGCGACCTTCGATTCGGTTGACAGAGCTGCAATCTTGGACTGTCTGTAGAGGAAGGGTGTGTCAGAGAAGTATGTGAACATTCTGAGAGCAATCTACTGTCAAATCTCGTGCGGAGCTAGAGCCCATGGCAGCACATCACTAATCTTTAGTATCTGAAGTTAGTTTCAACAAGTTTGTCTAGCCTCCTCATTCTCATTCAATTTTGTAGTAGACGAGATCCTAGTATGTGCCTTGACGAACTGTAAATATGATGGTGTGGATTTGCTACCTCACACTGGACTTCGAGACCTAGAGAATGCAGACAACGTCGCCCTAATCTGCGACAGCTCACAGGGAGCGCAGAACATCTTAGACAGAGTGGAGAGGGCTTTTGAACCTGTCAAGTGCAAAGTGCAGATACAATACTGGCAGGACTCAGTGCTTGCCCTCACTTTTTGGTGGTGAGCCTTTGGGAGTAGTCGAGAAGTTTACGCGACTTGAGATCTGTTTCAGCCTTGCCGGAATGTCTGATGATAACACAAATCGCACATCAAATGCTTGGATAACATGTGCCAGCTTACGCCTTCCGTGGTGTCGGCAAGATTTCAGCATTTCTGTGAACGTCCGAGTATACAACGCCCTTACATGGGCAGTAACTCTTGTTATACTGCTCCGTTCGAGCGGCGGATGTTCACACAGCATCCGTTTCCGACCATCGGTGTGTTCAAAGCACTAGCGGCGTTTAGTTAGAGCACTGTACCAAAAATGACGAAGTTAGCCAATGTGTCTTCGGAACGGATAAACTCTGCCAACTCCAGAGCATGTTGATCTCGTTTCACAGACTTGGTCCCATCTTACGAATACCATCTCACTGGCTTTCATATCTTGCCTTATTTACGAGTGATGGGATAGGCTGGAAGCGGCAATCTGATGGTCAGTGCATGACTTTGGTTCGGGGTATGAAAGCACTCAGTCTGAAGGTTAATTCATCAGGGAGCTCCTGGTAGAAATCTGAAGGACAATGATCACCTTTAATTGAGGACGGTGTCTGATATGGCGAAGAACAGAAGTCTGTGGCGCTCGTGTTGCGAGTCTCTGTGAGTATTATTGTAATTTTTTCTCATTTATCCTTTCACAAATTGTTCCCTGCTTCATATTACACAAAACTGTTTTTCTGGTATTGTGGCACGTTTGCCACTCCTTGTAGTTTTTCGTGTGATACATATTAATATATATATAACTGTATGGTTTGGAGAAATCCTGTCCTTAACCACACGTAACTATGACGAGAAGGAAAGGACGGCGATGCATGTACGTCAACATGTTGTGTTCGCACCAAATAACTTGAAGTGTTATTCACATGCCCTCTTGAACAAGTGCCTCTGAGTGGACACAATAGTCAAGCATAAAATCATTTCACTCCAAAGAGTGATTAGATGTTAGCATTTACGTCAGCGGAGTTACGCCATTCTAAAGCTATCGTGATGTTTTATTGTTTGTTCGTTTTCCTCCTTTTTGCGCTCTATTTAATCTCTGCCGTTTTATTACTACTCACTATAGAGTCAAGCTTACACAAGTATCACAAATTTTATCCACCTGGTAGAAGTTCGCTTATTCTAACATTTCTGCGGCACAGTTGTCAAACGGTTGGGAATTACCATTTAGGAACCCTGTAGCGATGAGATCTATGTTAGGAAGACAAGTGCACAGGTGTGTAAGACAATAGACAGGACGTGAGTTATGCAGAGTGTTCAAATATCGGAATAACTACCTGTACGTTCAATGAAATATGGGAGGTTAACACTTTCAGGACAGAGAACAACAAGAAAACCTATATATCACTTTGGTCATTTAGTTTTACGTACCTAGGCATATAAATTGTTAGGATATCGATCAGGTGATACCGTGTCTCAAACCCTCATTCCGCACGACACACAATGGAGGAAATGATTTGACGTGAACCGACTCCAAACAACCGGCGCTTGATCAGAAAGATAACACTGAACGCTAATCGTTCGCTGGGTACTAAAAACTGGTCGCGTGAAGAAGAACAAACGAAAGTTGATATAAACTTAGTCCATGTATGTTTGAATTTGGCATCACGTTCACGTGTCTAATATCACAGCATAGCAAAAAGGTACGCGAAGATATTATTAAAACGCTATCCCATATCATATGTATTGGGACACCGGAGAATTTCTCCCTAGTTAACTTGCATGTGCACATAAAGAACTAGACTTTTATGCGCACATTTTACTATAAAATATATATCGGTATTTCTCTACTTTCAAGAAGAAAATGATGTGGTACCTCAAAGCTCTCACAGATCATGATTATATAGACATCGTGAACTATGGTGCTTTTTTGAAGGAAGTGACCCCGTCTGGAGTGCATCTTGACACTGACCGCCAAACCGACACTCCATGATCGGTTTTGTTCTTGTTTAGACTCATCAACTTAAGATAATCTGAAAGGGGGTCGAAGCAGCTACCCTTCGCCTTGAAAGATAGTGGTCTTATTTTGTCAGTCACCAGCTCTACGAGCATCACTTGGGATGGGGCATTTTATATGTAATTAAGTTATAGCTCGTTTCCAGCTCGTCAACCTCGGATGGCCAGTTTGTATAGCCTAAGGCCGCAGGTAACCTGTATTGGTCTCGTGCACTTCTGTATATTGCTGGTATGCACTATTCGTCGACCAGAACAGGTACGGTTTGTGGAATCCAGTCAAAGTTTTCTCATTGAATCCATCGGACGCAATTTAGATATAATCGATTCCGCACAAATGTCAAGTTTCACTCCAAAGGTTCTCAGGTGAGTTCAGCTACGAACTGCTTAGATCAAAGGTTAACTGTTCTGCCGTCCATGCCAGAATCACTTGAATTTATCTGTACGTATTTAACGATTTTCCAGGCGAACTGTCTGACGACCGGCAGGAATTAGTCCCAAGGGTGGTATCCATTGATGTGAAACTGTGAAAATATAAGGTTTAGTAAACTGTTCCTGCTGTGGACAGGACCTTTGGTAGTTACCTTTGAAACAGGAGGTTATCAGCAAACCACCTTCAAATGGGCACAGACTTAAATTTTGTTAACAGTACATCCGTTCACCGGTTTCATTCAAGTGATGTATTTTTCGCCATTGAAGATTGTTATTTTCCGCTAGTCTGTTCGCGATATACAGATATAG
Organism: Paragonimus heterotremus; assembly: GCA_013368495.1. NCBI lineage: Eukaryota > Metazoa > Platyhelminthes > Trematoda > Plagiorchiida > Troglotrematidae > Paragonimus > Paragonimus heterotremus. Next base: position 42,610 of record LUCH01000902.1, on the reverse strand, counting down.
AAACACACAGGTTCATAAAATATGCTGGCATCAATCATCCAATATTAACTATCACTTGAGCGTCATCGTCATAGACAGCAATACATCAGTGGTATTCACTGATGTTTAACTGCCACACAACCACGAAGAAGAAAAAGCAAACTCTGCATAGGAAGAGAGAAGAAAATACAGGGAAAGGGGAGAGGACCTAGTCACTAAAAATAGCTACGTCTACATTCAAACATACAACATCAAGGCGCCTACACCTTGCAAACAAACAAACAACCGAGCTGTAAGTGAAAATAAGGCGTCATCAGCAAGACAGCTTCCCCAAGGCTTTCACTGCCCCGCGTCATTAAGTGCACTCCCTTCACAGACAACTCGGTCAAACCACGACAACATTCACTCCATTGAGCTCGGTTAGCCACCATCTCACCTAACGTCTGAAGTCACCGACTATGTGAGTCGCGAGGGCTCATGCCAGAAAGGCGAACCCTTGAAGAAAGAGCAAACTCTGACCAGATGGAGAAAAAACAGAATGACGGGGAAAACGACCCAACCACTAGAAATAGCTTCGTCTATATTAAAACATTCAACATCAAACTGCCTACACCCTACAAGCAAACAACCGAGTTATAAATGAAAATGAGGCATCATCAGTAAGACAGTTCTCCTATGGTTTAATTGCTCGGCGGCATTAAATGCACTCGCTCCACACATAATTCGGCCAATTAACGACAACATTCACGCCACTATGCTCAAATGGCCGTTATCTTGCGTAACTTCTCCCACCACCGACTTTGTGAGTCGCGAGGTCCGCAGCCCAGGTGACAAACCTGACCAACTGCGTTTAACACTTTAATGTGCGACTCTACTTACTTATGTTAGGTCATCAGTTTTCCACGTAGCGCTCTACACCAGTCGGCCGCAGCGTCGGAAAAAGAAGTATGGTGCGACGAATGACTAGCTGGCATCCTTGGTACATGACCTGACCATTTAAGTAAATGTAAACCTAATGACTGAACGGAAGAATTAGTTTGTCAGCCATTATCAAATACTCATACCCCAACCTCTTCGTTGTTTACTCGTTTGTGTCACCTTAAGAACGCAGTCAAACACAGATTTCAGTGTTCAAATACTTGGAGTCGGTTCAAGTCTTCTATCCTGAGAGGTCATGTTTCGCTACTGTGCAGTAATACAGCCCTCACTATTGCCTTACAGACGCGACACTAAAGACTTCGAAAGATGCTTCTCCGTCGCCAAATGTGTCCCAGACTGGCAAATACCTTCATAGTCTTTGAGTTGCTCGTTTCTGTCTCACTCCTTACACCGCCGCGGCTGATGCAACTTCCTGAGTACATAAGACTGACAAAAACTTCCATCACCTTATTATCCAACATCAAATCTACCTAACAACAGCAGTCTTGCAGAAGCAATTCGCCGTTTGTGGTTGCAACACGTATTCCGAAGTACTTAGTAGAGTAAAAAACAGAGTCTAGCATTGTTTGTGATACTTGGAACTTGTTAAATAGGAACACCCTGTATTCAGCAGGTAGGAGATCAACACCGGCATTCTGCGAGTGCCTACAACAGTCCTCCATTTTTTCACTTGACACAATCAAACAAAGGTGGTGAAAGTGGACAGCCCTGACGTATGTTGTTCTTGGTGTTGAAACTGTCAGACAGTTCACCGGAAACCCTAATCTGAGCTGAAGTATGGGAATAAAGCTCTAACAGTATGTTCACACACTTGGTCGGTACACCACCTTGCTCAACTGTAAGTCATCTGATTGCAGTTTCCGTATTCAACTAAGCTTTTCGGCTGGCCCACATCGAAATGAAGTGCCGGATTCGAGTTTTGTTATCAATTTGAGCTCATCGCTTGTGCATACCCTATTTCCGATCGTGACTTGTACACCTGCCCTCGTGTTTGTGAAACAAGAGTGCTAACTTTGATATTAGTAAACTTACAGGAGGCGAAGCCGGATAAATGCTTCCAAACTTTCCATCGGAGCCGTTTGTGAATAGTGTACAGGGTGTCCGATCGCTTCAGACATAGAAGAGACAGAACCGGTCAATCCAATCAATAACCTTGTGATCAAGATCCCTCGATTAGGTGGGAGCTACTGTTTTCATTGGCCTGACTGATCATGGTTTGACTTGTCAATGGAAGTTCGAGTTTATGGTCATGCCGACTGTAAGATTACTGGTGTGATAGATAACACGTTGCTTTCACAACCACGAGGGTTGGAGTACCATCTCCGGTCTGGACCAGAATGTACACCACGGATGGGCTCTAAATGAAACAGAATCGAATACAATGCTTCTTTTTGTTCTCATAGGCTTATCTTAGTTCAGAGACTGCGATCAAGTATTGGTAGTGTTCTGTTTGAAGTGGTTGGTAATTTTGTTCATATGGGACTTGCAATCCAGATATTCACCGCTGAATTCGACTTGTGGCTACAAAGTTTCGGTGAAGCCGCATCCTCCCATTTTCGGTTAATGCTTAGGTTATTTTGGCAGAGATCTGAAATATGATGTGTCAGAATCACTTCAAACTATTCCTGCTGGACAAACTGAGAATGATGCATGTCACTGCTAGGCTGCATTCAAAATAGAATGTTGCCGCTCGCAAGCTGACTGATCACGTTTACTTGAACTAGCGCTCTTTATAATAACTACCGTTCGGACCATGTAAAGTAAACCCTTTTCATCAGATCATGTCATACTCTTGAGATTAGTCGACTACGTTGTGTTGTACTCCTGTTGTACCATTACGACGAGTGTAAAGATCGCCGAATATCACCTGGAGAAAACCTATCTCTCAGTGTATTGAGTTTAATTCGGAGGCGAGTGTAATTTCCCTGTATAAAAACTTTCTGGTCGGACATTCGGCTTTCGTGGAATTCGGCCGTTTTATTTGAACTTTTTAATACAAGAATATAATTGTTTTGAATTCTTAACGTTTCTATCGATTGTTTCGCTATCACACAGATGATAAATGCAAGTTCACATTTATCGTCACTGTCAATTTCAGCTTTGAGCTTTACTCCCGCCTACTGTGTTTCGTTCTCCCATTAATAATGGAAATAGTCCACGAGCTAGTAGAGTAGTAGATAAGTTAAATTATATGAGGATAAACACGGGAAACCCCATGCATATCTGTGAAAGAAGGTAAATCAAAAATCTCAGAGACAGGCTCGCCAGCAATTGGGACAAACTACCCTGCCAAAGCGAGTTTCCAATCAATCGTGTATAAGTAACAAACTTCTCAACTTCGTAGGCAACACCTCCCAACCCTACCAACTTGGCTGTTAATGTTCCCACAGCAAGTGACCTTGTTAGTGACTAATTGTTTTTCTGTTTCTTTCACTGAGCAGCCACACGCACTGTGCAGCATGCAAAATCGGTATACGAAGTAAACGAGCCAACCAGCGCAGTGTGCAATTTGAATGTCGCGGTTTTTCGCCGCAACTTTCCATGTTTCCCACACAGATGCTGCATACTGTCACGCTACTCATATTGCCAGCTTGTTTGTTTAGGGGCTAACTAGTGGAGACAACGATGGCTAAATACCGCAAGTCCGTACGCAGTTTCTACGCAAATGTACCAGATTTCTGACACAGGAAAAAACTGGCCTCAACAAGTCAGTCTAAACACAGTTATCAAACAAAAGTCGTGAGTATTTGTGACTTCATAGTTAAAGAATATACACAAATGTACCACATGACCTCGTCGACAACACTATACGCTGATGAAATGACATAGTCGAAATTGTCAAGTGGCCTGCCTGCAGTAATAACGATAGGATCATTGAAAGCTCAACCTCGTAGTGTTGTGAAAGTGCGTAGTACATAACACATAGACCAGTCATATCATTCAGCCAGTCTAGCGTGGACAGCAGGTTTACTGCTGAAATATATCGTCCGCAAATGTAACTAACTAACCAACTGGTGGAAGTTCAACTCTCAGATCCACAGAAACCTTGAAATTTCATGTCAAATTATTATCCATTACGTAACTTGAAAGGAATGCGGAATTTGACATCCCCTGTTGGTCGCAACGTCTTCGCCAAAAATAGGTATAAAACGATTTCAGCGAATTATCTTATTTCATGTAGATTGAATATCACCCACAATTGATCGCAGCTGTCACAATCCCATAGACGTTCCAGTCGGTCCCTTTTGAAAAGCAGAAAAACTGGACTCCAGTATCGCTCTCATTAGTGCTTGTCAGTCGTGTACATCGTTGCCATGGATAGGACTAGAACTGGAACTAAAACTCCGGTCACGCTTTCATGAGGCAATCGTGTTGACCACTGCGCCATTGACCTCACATTAGGTACGACCGAATTATCATATGTGAACACTCAGCCACTTTGGTTTGTGAGTAATTATCAGGTTGCCTGTTCTTCTCAAGAGAAGACACAGTAACTGTCCTGTAAACTCCAGTCAATGACTCCTCGACTAGAACCTCTGTCCAAGCTGAAATCACAAAAATCACTGATTTTTTTAGTGGTATTTTGATTACGGATGAGTAGTAAGGGATTTTGGTTCTCACAATGAGCACTGTTTGATAACGCTGCGATCGATTGGCGCAAGGTGTGGGGTGGGCAGATGATGACCTGACGTAGACGGATGAAATCGTTCACGTAGGGTTCGTCTCCCGGGCTGGAGCCCTCACGACTCACATAGTCGGTGGCTTGAGAAGTTAGGTGAGATGGCAACTAACCGAGTTCAGTGCCGTGAATGTTGTTGTTGTTGTTTGACAGGGTTGTCTGTGAAGTGAGTGCACTTAATGACGCGTAACGGTGAAAGCCGTGAGGAAGGTGTCTTGCTGATGACGCCTTACTTTCACTTACAGCTTGGTTGTTTATTTGCAAGATGTAGGTGCCTTGATGTTGTATGTTTGAATATAAACATAGCTGTTTTTAGTGGTCAGATCCCTTCTCCTCTCCCCTTTTTTCTTTTCTCTTCCTATACAGGGTTTGCTTTTTCTTCTTCGTGGTTGTGTAGCAGTTAGGCATCAATGAGAACCACAGATGTATTGCTGTTTGTGATGAAGAGTGGTTTTCACAAGCGAAAGTGGTTGACCTTTCACATATAATAATTTGGTCGTGCCTAATGTGAGGTCAATGGCGCAATGGCTAACACAGTGGCCTCATGAACGGCTTGGCTGGAGTTATAGTCCATGTCGTAGTGAAGACAGTTATTGCTGATGAACTCTAATGAAAGCGAAACTCGAGTCTAGTGTCTCTTTTCGAAAGAGGTCGACTAGAAAGTCCATGGAAATGCGGCAGCTGCGATCAATTTTGGGTGATGTTCAATCTACATGAAAAAACAAAATCCCCTACTTCTCATCAGCATCCTACTTCACTTGGATGGATACAGTGGTGGATACAGCCTCAGAGTGCTTATCGAGTAACCGATTCATAGACAAACTTTAAATTCAGAAAATCCCCCCCATCTATCGCTATGGTGTGGTCCAATTCTTTCACAACTCAACCAGATCTGTGATAAATATAATTGTTTTGTCAATTAGTGGGAATGTCCTAATATGTGGCAAACAGTACTCCTTTCAGTGGGCAAGTACAGTCTACCCAAAGATTAATCAGACTCTACAGCCAAAACTGAGACGGATCTGCGGTAGATAGGGCGTACAGCGATTATTTCCTGTGTTGAACCGATGTAATTATCTGGTGTTTTTGGGTATATCCTGATTACTTGCTAGAAAACGTAGGATGCGTTGGCAGAAGTAGCACAGCGTGCTTCTCTAAACATTCGAGTTTTCGTCAAAACAAACATTTCAAACTGGTCATCTAAAAGGGTTGACAGCTGTCTTTAATTTTCACCTTATTTATAACGAAATTAGTGAATCTGTTAAACTTTCAAGATGAAAAGAGTGTAAAATGTTTCAAACCAACTTAGATTCACTTATTGTGGTGAGGTTAAATTGTAAGTGTTTGGTCATTTTGTATAGACCTCGCACAATCCTGTAATTTAGTTGAATCTTACATACTCACTTGAACACCCGGTTGATCCACATTTGAACTGAGAGATCGTCGAGCACTGTATAAAGTCTCATTTTATTCGACCACCGTTCTGTCCACCAAACCGTCTCAGCTAGTGTTAGTGGTGTTGGTTACGTGTGTCTTAACTATTCTGTTTGACATTCAAAACGTATGATCCTTCTACTATATAAAATTAAAGCCTAGGCTACGGTCAAAATCTGTTCATGGAAAAATGTAGTTTGTACTTACATCCAACACTAGAAACTACTGATTATCCACGCTATGAACCTTTGTGGGTCGATAACCTAACTGACCATCAGTAGTTCAAGTAGGTCAAGGTTTTTGCCATATTTAGTTGGGATCTCTCATTGTTTGTATGATGCTACAAGTGTAATATTAACTAACTATACACTAAATAATGTAACAATCACAGGTTCTCACTATGCTGGTTTACTTCGGTGACTGATCCATGCATTAAGAATGAGGGTTGAGGATGCCATAAAACTGGCTTTTGATTACCTGGGATAATACTCCGATTCGTGGAGCTCAAATATAAAAGGTTGTCACCCATGACCTTAGGTTTGGAGATCTTTCCAACTTGGCTCATTTCTCAAACTTGTGAGTCATGTTTTCACTTATGACAAATGACTAAAATCGATTACAGTGGACTGACTAAACAAAATGAATAACTATACATAACAAAATGGATCATGAGAAGTCTGTGGGAACAAGAAAGCTACGAGCGGTTGTAATTATCAGTAACTTTATAATCGAAAGATGTTGAGCAGTTGGGCGAGTGGTATAAAACGGATTCATTACGCCTTACCTAGGCTGTCTGTTAATGTTCAGCCTGCTTTCAAAAAAAATGCATTAATAGGAACAATTGAATTCGAAATTATGTTCAAAGTGAAACTGGCAAAAAAGTTTTTTTCAGTGGTTTTCGCTACATTTCCTGTTTCAGTAATTTCCTCTGATATGGTTGCTTAATGTTTTCTCTCTCAGCTAGATTCGTTCCGTGGATATTCATTTTATTAAGTCTGTTCACAGACTATTGTGCCACCAATACCGTAACCGGTTAAAAATAAATCTTGTTTCAGTCTGTACGTCATCATATGCAATAATTTCCGATTGGTGACAACGTGTGAGATTGCAGCAAGTTTACTACTAGAAACTAAACGCTCACGGTAATCCCCATCCATCTAATGTGCCTTAGTTGAAAGAGTAGCAGAAACTGTTGCGAAGCCTTTTTCATGTGATTATGTGCATGATGTGCATTTTGAATATATTCTGTTACATTACAAATTTAACGAACAAAGTTTGTCCGCCTGTTGCGTGCAGACTTCTTACCCATTGTAAGCCGCGATCATGGAAGGACATTTACAGTTGTGTTGGTGCGTTACCTATTAGGCAGTAAATTCGTCGACTATATGGAGGTATGCTATCCTAAAAATTGTGTACTCACACGACAGTATTAAAACTCTCTTCGCAAGTGTATCAGTGTTCATGAATCCATAATTTAGTTTGTGTGGAGTTGAGTAAATGATGAGATTAACCTTTGTAAAGTGTGAATTCTTTCCGCATAGAGTACAGGAATGCTGATGTGGTATTGTCGTCATCGAAGGCAATACACCAGTGAATGATGATGATATTTATGAGTCATACAAATGCGACAAAAAACACTACCAAACGAGTCAGGAACAAACTGACAGTGGATCCAATGCGCGAATATACCCGAACTACAACACAACGTCTTTCTGAAACAGTATGTAGTTTTACTCCCCTCATTCACAGTGGGAGGCAGTAGCATTGTTTACACACCAGCTTATCACAAGAAATGAGATACAGAACGATCAAAAGTGTAAACGTCACAAAACAGGATTACAAATGTAGAATACCTGTTTAAACTGTAACAACTTGAGGATCACAGTAAGGAATTTTTAGGCACTAGTTGCTTCCGATATATAAAATTTACTGTAGAACGCAAAAGTGAAAGGACATCAGTTTATGAACCGTAGTAGACAAGCAGTTTGTTTCAGCTGGCGAGGTTAGTTTCTTTCAGCCATACAGTGCACACAATAGTGCTCAAACTTCCAGTTTTCTTGCATTGATCTGATCAGCTTTCAGTTTGTAAAGTTCAATTTGGTTAAAACCCTACTGTGTATACGTGTAAAACCTATTCGGTAAGTAACATGTTAAGTCTAAATCCATAAAGGCAAATGAAATATGCTTCCTATTTCTACTCGAGGTCAAAGCAAACCTACCCCCCCGTACCGTTCTCTACGGATTTTGAACTTCCACTAACTATCTTTTGCCATCATTGTTAAAGCGCCGTTCTCAGCTTATCGTTACGACGAAAAATTTATCCACTTCAGCATACTTTCCACGTGGCGACGCCCTGTAAGTTTTCCATAGGGCCTAAATAAAATCCTCATGTTTGCCAGTCAGAACGTCTGACTAAATCCAAGGAACTAAAATATACGCCTCCAAATATGGCCTTGTTGCAAGGATGGTTTTTACTGATGCATCCGAACAGAGAGTCCAAAGTTAGGTTTCAGTTGTATTATTTGGGAGGCACCATACACCTCTGTTTTATCCAAGGTTACTAACTATGTATTTTTTTCACTGGGGCGTCTTCTCGAAAACATTAATAAGTCGGAGTTAAATGGTTAAAAACTGAGATTGTTGTTTTCCTTTTGTACCCAGTGTCATCAAATTGATTAACGATAGAGACCGACTAAACTGTTCGTACTTCCTTTATAATAAATAACAATTCAAGAGGTCACTCCGGGTAAGATGCTGCCCTACCCCAATCATTCAGTGTTACATATGTTCCTTGATGTGAAAAAGTAAGGTCCCGATATGCTAGGTGTTGTTCATTAGTGAGTGATTTTTGTACTCGTACACAAATTCGTTGTTTCGTCACCACTTTGATTTGGGAAGCGCTCAATTCAAAGTAGAACAAGTTCATCCTGCATTTTGTAAGAAGCATCCTTTCTCCAGGAGGTTCTGGCTGTGCAGCGTTAAGTGGAATTCTCAAGAATGTGTTAAAAGACGTTTTAGCATTGCCTCGAAATCATGTACACCGGCTGTTACTTATATTCGCAGTGCCATGAGCAAATTTCTACTTAGACTTTGACCTTGAGAGCTGCGATTCACGTGATATTCTTGAAGTCGCAGTGAGTAAATTTTGTTCAATGAGCTCGGTAAGTATCAACTAGTAAGCCTCACTCATACAATCCGCGGAGAAAAACTGATTTATCCTCTTGCTCACAGGGGACATCACTCTCTGATTTGCATGACAAAATAGCAAAGTGGCAAGGTTTTCCTGAACAGTTTGTGCGTTAGAAACAGTTAGCAGATGACGTGTTACACCGTAAACCGGCATGGGGTGACCAATATCATCAGTTTCCCAGCTTTGTTCCTACTTCACACAAACAGAGTTTGGTCAGGACATACACGGTGAGGGAAAGCATGGAACGCATACTTACTGCTCAAAAGAAGGATGTTTTCATATTGTTGCTATTCATAGGTGACCACCTAGTCAATAACGTAAAGCACAAACTATAGTCTGCTCTGACTGGAATGTATGCGGCTGCGTAGATGCAATTACGAACGTAGCTTATCACACTCTTCTGTCTCTCATGTTGTGTACCAGTTCACTTGCAGTTGCGGTGATGTTCACATACCTAAAACAGATTGACAGCTATCACATCGCCGAACACATCCTGGAAAGCTTGAAACAACTGATTGTTCACTAGCCTCAACTTGGTGCACTGAAGGATCGAAATCCAACGTCATCGATCGCTAAACATACCAGTGACAACAAGCCACCAATTCGATTCATTAAACTCGCTCAGGGTTCTGCTGTGCAGTCGAACCCCAAAGTTACTAGCTTCTTGCGAAACGATTCTCATCTGAACTCACCAGCCGACATTACAGACAAAAAGTGTTTGAGACAACCCATCAGGTTGTCATGGTAGTGATTGCGTAATATTTGGTGTGCATGTAGGTGTGTCTAATCTCTGTTTGTCCTTATCTGTATGTTGTGCATAAATGGTGTGTTTCACGTTTGTGACTGATTAGAGTAAACGAAATGTTAACATATCAGAATATATATTTTACTTCTGCTATGATCAGGTGGTTAAAGAGAATTCAACGTTTCAACGATGTGAGCAGATAATAAGATTGTTATCATTTTCGCGTTTCCTGTTTACTATTGGGTCAACTTACCTCAGTTATAAAACCAGTAACCTTAGGCAAAATGAACCTTCTAAATTAAACGTTGATCAAGGTATTACAGAACTATATAATCTCGCAAGTACATCAATCAATATGTCCTCTCTATTTCTCTCTCACTTCGGTAGGTTGCCGTGTAGAACAGTTTAGACTAAGTTACAACAGATTCTAAAAATCTGCCTCCCTTGCACCATCGTTATCGGGCCTGGTCATCATGTCTCCGTAGCGTTCCGTTGTTTTAACATACCAAGGCAGTTGTTAAAACAAAAGACTATTGATCAGAACCTGGTCTTCTTCATGACCTTTGTCCGCAATCCACACAGCCGGAACCGCAATGTTCTGACAAACTATCTGCTACTCGTTCTAGTGTAACTGGTGTAAACGATCGCGCTATAGTACACATGAGTAGTCAGATGCAGATATTTTTGTAGTGAAGCAGTCATGGGAAAATACAGGGAACATCGGAGTGTTCTTTGCGAAAACTGTTTTGTTCTATGCACGCCCTTTGCAGTGGCAACTATGACTTCCCAGGATTCGTGGTATGTGCAGATGAGTGTTTGTTTTCAGTGTAATGCTGAAACATATAACACCTTCGTCAATTTTCTGGGTGGATAACCCGTATGACACCCGTGATTTTGACGCATGGTACTAATTGCCTTATGGGGACGGGGACGTAGTTAAAGTCCCAGTTGTGACAGAATGTCGGGCCTAGATATCAACATTTCTTGCATGCGGATCTTTTTAGCTGACCCCCCCACCTTGTCCCTAATACAGATAGACAGTCGAAGCATTTAGTTTCCGCGGCTTAATAAGCTGATACGTTTTAGAATTTGTCAATCTCTGTTGTGTGAACAAAAGTTACTGATTTAACAAAGCAAATTACTGTGGCAGTAAAAATCGCTTTTGTTTGGCTAAGTCTATCTCGCTGTGCATGCTTCGGTTCTTGACCGATAAGACCGGAAAATGTGTATAGACCTTCTTTCCATAATGATGAATAGCAAAATATACTGACTAACCTAGTTTTGGGCAGTTAGTGGGTTATGCTTAAGAGGTGTCTGCCGCATTGTCTTCGGTTACCTGGTCGGAGGCAATGGAAGAAATTTCAAAGTGATCTGACGTTGTTTCATACATGAGTTGTGAGATTTTTTGATCTTTCAGAGAAGTAGGTTATGTCGAGTTCAAGACCTTTTGACTGTTAACACCACTGGTTAGAACAGTTCACACACATCGTTGTGCGTAAAAATCAAGGGGACTTTTGCTTTTGCGAAATCGCTGTTTGTTTTATAAAAATGAATATTTCACGTCGGCTTTTATGTGTTCTACAACTTTGTCTCGTTTTGTCAGAATCCATAGATTACTTGGTTGTCGTAAAACAACAGTCACGGTTATCTTCTGGTTTATTCATAGGGAAATTGTTCTACTCTGGTTTAGGGTCAAAATCTACTTCATTGGCGATGATTGGTTCTGCGACAACGTTGTGTGTACCTCGAAGATTAAATTTTCAGCTACTTACATACTGTTATCATTGGCAAGTGAACAGCACTTAACTCAACAAGTTTGGTCAATGTTGCAATACTAATAGGCGTATTGAGGAACATATACAATCAGTTGAAAGTGACAATAGCTACTGACTTGGTTTTCAGGAATAAGAAGACCGGGTTTTTTCGAATATGGGGTAAATGAGACTTAGCAGATGAGAAGAAAACCCGGCTGTGTGCATACAAGTACACATACTGAGATCGAGCTGAGGATGATTTATTACAACTGAATAATATTTGAAGCAACCGTTTGTTGTTGAAAATTTGAATAGACTAGACAAAAACTGACATGACACAATTTATGCTCCAGCAGATTCTGCTGCATCTCTACTGGCGTTTATTGTAAATGAATTAAAGCGTACAAAATTCGAAACGAAAAACAATCACAGAAGGTAAAAGTTCAAAACCAGTTCGGTTTAATAATATAAATATCAGACATCACTTCACTCTAGTCACTGTTCTGGAAATATGATACATTCCGTCCAGCCTTCCAAGGAAGATAAACACGTGACTGCCAGTACTCTCATTTGTTCACAATTTACGTGGTAGATAACTTTTTCCCGGTCGGTCTCTTTTATAAAGCCACTGTTGGTTTTTGTGTTGTAGACTACTCTTTTAGTTCATATTTACCAATTTTGATCATTTCCATTGTTCTTTGCTTGCCCCATCACTTTTGACTAGCATCGATTATCTAATGATCTCATGCTCTTGGTTTTAATTCTGTTGGCTTCCATTGGTGAATGAAGCGTAATGTGTTGATGCTTCCGAAAAAGTACGCACACCTGTCAATGTGTTTTCACATTCAGCAAGCCCCTTCGTCCCTTCGCTTTGATGGTGGCAGTCCACTAAACTTTAATGAAGTTCCATCGGCGTGGTTGTACTTGTCAGAGTGATGGAATCTTTGTTGAGTTGTTAATCATTGCGGCAACGATCTGCCATCGAGTGTGATCAAATTAACACCGCTGTAGGTTCATTACCGTTAAAACCGTGCAGTTTTCTCCAGCGTGTTAGACCAAACCATACCAAGATGCTGTGCAGGTCTTTCACGTTGTAAAATTGATTTTAGATGTTGGGAAGACTTAGCGTTGAACCGGACTGCTTGGAGAAATACAATTCGGACGGGCGTCCGCGAGTTCAGCGAGCAGTTATTGCGCGAGCGAGAACGAAAGCGCGTGGTACGCAAAGGAACCATCGGTGCCATAGGTCGTGGTGACATGACTATATGGCGTTGCGATGTGTGCGGCCGCGAATGCGCTGGCCGCCTTGGATTAGTAGGTCACCACGTGCTCATAGTGCACCGTCGGCGAAGAGACAACGAGTACGCTAGGCTCAGGTACGTCATATCAACATATCCGTTCTGTTTTTCTTAATGATTGCATCGACCAAGACCATGGTCGTTTGGCAACTAATCTGCTCCTCTTTTCAGAAACTTGGGTGTCTGTAATCTTCTACCTACTCTTTTCTTGGGCTTTGTTGGTGTATTGAATGATGAATCGTTCGCTTGATCTTTTGGTACTTCAACTTTGAGTTTTGTTTTCAACCTTATCCTCTCTGGGATGCACTAGCATGCACTCGTATACTGAAATGCTTCTTGTATTACATTTCACACATCTTTCTCCCTGGTATAGATCTTGCCATTGCAGTCTCTCTCACTGTTTATTTTTCGAGAGATAAGGATTTCCTTTCCGGGCTAACCATTCAGTTGGCTAACCAGCATTCGCCAGCTGGATACAAAGGCCTCACTCACACATCTACTGGTCTTGTTCCTTCGGGTTTACACCGGATACGTGGTGTGTGAGTGGAACCGAAAGTGGTGCAGCGCAAGCCACTTGGGGTGTTGGTTTAAAGCGCAGGCGTCCTTTGGCTTCGGCCACTGTGACAGGCTAATCCGTCTCGGATGCCGCCAACCAACCCAAACCATTAATTGCGGTCAGTACGGACTCTATTCACTTATTTCTTCATGGGAATAGTGTATATTACTATGTTTTCTCCATAAGGCTTCAATTTTCAGTGTACTATTTTACGTTATGTCCAACCCCTTCGACATTTAACACTAAGATCGTATATTAAACCAAAGTTTAATACTTCACTTGTGTCATGTATTCTAGTCAGGGACATTCCGTTGTAGACAGATCAATGAGACTACTGTATGATCAGTTCAGCGTTCAAAGTACTGATAGCAGAACTTGGAATAATTTAAAAATGCAGGTGTGCAGTACACCACGCACACGGTGAACGGATTGTTGTGAATTTCTCAATCTGCTTAATTGAGCGCAAGCCATTATCTATTGTGTTGACTGAAAATTGTAATCCGGTTAAATATATAGTCAACAGTTCTGATTCATCTATCAGTTAAATCGTCTACATGGACAACTTCGAAGTCCACCGTACTTCTCTAAGTCTGTTATGAATACCTTCATTCACCCCTGAATAACTGAATTGTTGATAACGCTGTCCGGTTAGTATGCTGAAAGATTTATGGGAACATCGAAAGAGGAATCTTAATGACTCTAACGTTTTTATTTTCAAGGTAAAAAGGTAGGCATCTGCTTAACTCGTAAAGACGAAACAGATAGGATGACTACGGAAGCGGTGTTATTCTACCAAGGAACATGATGTAGAATGTATGACGCTTTTAAAAATGCTACAACTTCTGTCTACGGTTAGGTGGCTGCAACACGTAAAACCAACAAAAACAAGCTTGGGACTTGTAAGCCAATGGTCCATTGTGACTGTTGTTCAAGTTCATTCTCTCACTTAATATTACACGGACTTAAGTGATTGAGTCAATTTTCAAGAACTGTAATTAATCATTTTATATGCTGAACATAACTTCGGTCTATGAAACAGTGTTAGGCCCAGAACAGTCCATTCCAGGTCTGAGTGGTTGCGGCCGAAAAATTCCAAACGGTGTTGGAAGACTTTGAGTATCAAACGTGTGAATATGATTACTGATGGGTAGTCGGGGATTTAGTTAATTTCAAGTTGAACATAACCTGCAGTTGATCACAGCTATCGCATTATCATAGGCTTTCCAGTCGGTCTCTCTCTAAAAAAGAAGCACTAGGCTCGAGTTTTGCTTTAGTCAGAACTCGTCAGTTGTGCATATCCTTGCCATGGCCGGGACTAGAACTCCGGCCACGCTGTTCATAAGGCAATTGTGATGACCACTGCGTCATTCACCTCACTTTAGACACAACCAAATAATCTTATTTGAACGTTCAAGCACTTTCGCTTCAGGCAGTGGTATGTACTACTGACGAGCTCCAATGAGAGCGAAACTCGAGTCTGGTGGTTTTTTTCGAAAGGGACCGACTGAAAAGTCCACGAGAATGCGACAGTTGTGATCCACTATGGATGATGTTCAACCGCGAATATGCGTTTGAAACTTTCACTCTACTTATTACTACTCATGCTGTTTACGTCATAATGTTGTTGCTTTGAAGTTTGCTTGCACACGCAACCAGTGTTATAAAATCATTCTTTGTTACACACGAATGAAGAACCCTAAGCCAATACACACTGAAGATTTCCTCCTACACGTGTCTTCGTTCACATCCTACCAAACCCATCACCTACACTGAGCCGCATTAACACCACAAATAATAACAGACTAGTTCATATTATGCCTGTCGACGGTTCAAACCTTGTTCAGTATAACGTTACCTGATAGTGTCAGGTAAGGATGAAACAAGTTATTTTTGGTTAACGTTTTAAGAGTGAATATTACGTAAACGACAAAGAATTTTCCAACATTTATCAAGAAAAGCAACAAACATGAATGTGTATGAACTTCATCAGATTTTATTGCAAACAAAGAAGCATCTGAATTAGTATGGCAATGTGTACCTAGCAGTAAGCTGATACTCATCGTTTATTGAGCAGAGTTAACATACAATAGGAGAATTACGATGTATGTTCATCAGCTTGATTGTCGATGCGCTTGCTTTACGAAAACTCGATCGTGGCATGTATATGCATTGACTGCCTCTAACAACAGCAGAACTTAAGTTGAGCGTTTCTTTTCTTAAGCACCTGAGTGAATTTTTTCATCGGACGGGAAAAACTGCAACCACACGAGTTATGTTCACATTATACTATCGAGAATCATCTACTGTTTTATATAAACACACTTTGAATTGAGCTTTAGACTTTTGAAGTCTACTGGACACATGATGAAATATACCTTTATTTATTTATGCTAGTTCTCATGCATTAAAATTTTCCGGGATTTGCTTTTTTTCATGGTCATGTGGCAGTTAGGCATCAATAAAAACCACTGGTGTATTTCTGTCTATGTTGGCTTGGATGATGATGATGAAGATAACTATGGATCAGTAGAAAGTTTCTCTACAAGTTTTTCACCAGTACTTCTGTAAGTTAACAATGCTAGAATATCCGACAAAATCTTCAATGTGAAAAAGCTCGCCAAGCAGCAGTTACTGTTGTCCACTCTATTAAACTTTACAACTTCACACAGCCGTGAACTCTTAGTTTACAAAAATCAGACGGTCACATATGGTACTTCCGTTGAAAAAAACTGCGTATGGAGATTAAAAAATTAGCAATGTAAGTTTATGAATTACCATGTTAACGTTTGTTCGAGGTTGTTCGAATGTTGAACTAACAGTTAGCTGTATGTATCTTCATGACCCTCAGTGACGCGTTAGTGGTTAACTCAATCATAAAAAATTAGACTACACAAAAAGACAAACGAAGGTTAGGGTTTCAGTTCAAAAAATGTTCGTGTATTTAAACTGTAATGACCGGCATTCAGGTTCTTACATCTTACGAAGCGAACAAACGATCGTAACTGAGTGTAGTGTGACATCAAAAAATCAAACCAACAGCTGGCCGTCACTTCAAAACTCAGGGCACAGTTTAAGCCGTAGGACCCACTCAATTAATATTTACCCCAAACTAACCAACCAGATTTTCAGTGAGGCTTGTAGCTCTTAGTTTGGAAATTGTGCCTGTTCTACGCCTAACAACTTAATACTGCCTCAATTTCACTTGATTCTTTCGAGTCATTACGACTTACCACAGTAAATTTTGGGTTCGAAAAAGAACTCACAGTATGACAAACTTTAAGCTGATGTTTACATTATATGATTGGAATGTTTACTCTTCTTTCTTTTAGGACCTTAAGTAGATCACTTTGACTGACCCTCACCTCTAAACACCGATTTTCACGTGGACTTACTGAAAAGTACCATCTATGCGTGATTATGCAAACAAAAATCGATTCGTAATCTTCTCAGTACATTGGATATTTTTAGGTCTCGTTAGCAGTAATTTATGTCAAAGAAATGAAACTGTTTTTATAAGTGGGGACACATTTCAATGTATTCGCATGCATAATCCAACGTCGAACCTGGACTCATCATACAGGACGATTTTTACTAATGCGCAACTGACATAACACCCTTGCAAAAATGACAATCAACCAAGTTATTGCAGGTTTTAGAGTGCTATATGACAACATTTCGTAAATCTCAGCTTAAATGTCCAAGATCAAAGGCATAAAATGTGGAAGAAATAAACGAACGGAAGATGCAAACCAGAAGGCCTTGATACAAAAACTTTTACTGTTGTAATTTTCGTGAACATAACGGAAACCTTAGTGACACTGAGTCCTGTTACCTGTCATGTAATTTACCACATCAAATAACCGGTTCCATGTGTCCCAAACACCCTAACACAGAAGACGACCATAATTTACGGTGTCTGACTAAATGTTTGTGACAACCTCTTGCATGTTACACGGTAGGTCAACCGACTGTAACATGAGCAACGAATGCTCCTAACTGTAAAAGACTGATTGACTGCCTCAGTACCGATGGGATCTAGCCAGCTAACATTGTGCTCTGTTAAAATATAGTCAAATGAAACTACTCCGACTGCTTCCACAAGACCTAGGACTCATCTCATCTGGGCTTGGCAGTTAGGGCTGCCCGAGGCGTGTGAGTGAACTCGGAAACCCGTGATTAAAATATATGAGGATAGTTCATACACTCCGTTCCTACTGACAACATTTAGAAGCAACATTGTTCCACAGGCCACATTATATAGGCGATCTTTATGCTTCACAGGAATATATCCCTCTTGCACCATATAATGACAAATATAACATATTTTTCAGATCCCTTTCTAAATCAGTCAGTCATTTTGTTTGATGGCTTTATGGTTGTTCTGTTTTGTAAAACAGTGTCGAAATGCATGAGACATATACACAAGCTGGCTGGGTAACATTCCTTCAGTCAGTTACTTTGTTACACATTGCCCAGTTAAACGGTGGAATAACTTTCACGATTGGTCGCTGATGTTCGTAAACAATTTGTTAGTTAATATGTGATTACCATTTCATATGACTTAATCTAAACTTCATCCATAAATGATTGCAAGCACCATGAAAGTTTCAACCAGCTTCTCTTGAAACCAAACACCAAACTCTAATGCTTCTGTTGACAGAGCTTGTCAGTAGTGTGGAATGCCTTTGCACAATTTTGCAATCATTTCATTAGAGTGTGGAAATGAACCCATTTGTAGCCTAACTCTCCTGCTTAAAAATCATTTCTGAAATATGTTCACGGGACGGAACCACTACGATTTCAGATGTGTGAATATACTGTCGACAGTTTAAACTGCAATGTCAAATCATTTAACTGCTTCGAACTTACCACAACCGATTATAATTTCAGTTTGGTTAATTTTTCCCACGTCTGTATGTAAAAAACTGACCCGGTATGGTGGTAAACCATATTTTGTCTTCAATTTGTCATTATCATATAATTTGTTTTGTTTTTTCTCGTGTATCTTTTGTGACTTTGAGCTGATTCTCATTCTGTTGGACTTATAGATATCACTAACACGCTTGCCGGTAACTATGCGTGACACAGATGTTAGCTTAGAATAGATTCAATTATGAAAACTGTGGAATGTGTCTGAGATCTAGACTTTCTTAATTTTGACAATTTGAAGTTACTACAACTTTTACCGGCAACAATAATAATCGATCGAAGCTATCAAATGTACATTATCAATAAAGTGTCTTCAGATTACCAGTTTTTAGATCACAGAACAATGCTCATTGCATAGATATTTTGGTAATGGCTGACATGCTATATCCTTAAAATTCAATGGGATGTTAACAGAACTTCAATCGATCACGTGAGCCCTCCGTTGGTTAAAACGACCGGAGCGATGGGGTTAACTGTTCATGACTCTTGATCATTCACAATTTTAAGAATGACGCTCCGATACTGCTTTGTTCGTCATTGTTCAGTTTGGCATCTGGCTAGTAAAAATCTTAGTTTTTTTTTCGGAGATTACTGAAGTAAAATCTTTTCTTCAACGCTTTCAACGCGTGTTAACCATGGGCTTAATAAGTTTTCTGTCTTGAAGAAGATCTTAATGTGATAACGTTTAATACAAATGAACATTTGAAGTGAAAGATAATAGAAGTGGTTACCTGCCCCGTAAGACTTAGCGTTTCGCCAAACTGTGTTCCTCTACTATTTGCTGTTTCCCGTTTCTTACTGTAGTACATTTTACACGAATATATTTCAATAAATAAACATTGTGAATGGCAGGATAATTCACACATTACATTCCAGAGACTGCTGCTTTCTACAGAAATCTTGTCCCATCGGACTGAACAGAGGATCTTAGAACATTTCAGGGGTAGTCTTCTATACCTCTTTAACTACTCGACTTCTACTGTGCCACATATTTGTGGTCTACTAAACTTAACTACTATTTTTAGTAACTGTTCTCCAACAGTCCGACTTTAAACTAGTTATAAGCCATTATGCAACATATTTATCTCTGTATTATCCTTCTTGTTACATACGTTTTGGGGAGAAATAGTGGCCCTTGCGTTCGCTTGTTCATTCGATGGAAAATCAACTGGCGAGGTCATTTTCTGTATTCTTCACCTCTAAGGCTTCCGTTTTTATCTTGGAGGAAAAAGTTTTATTCTATCAAATGCTGTCTTAGTTAATGTTTACTCTAGCTTCTTTATTCCGGGCGTTCACAACTGAAAACCAAAAAGCAATGAAAGTTTATTCTGTATTACTTAGTTATTTCTAGTTACATAATTCGTTAAGGTCTTGAAGGCGGACAGGCGCAGTCTGAAACCGTTATTCATCAATTGTACCATTCTCGTTTGAAAACCACATTAAAAGTAAACAATTTAATTTAGGTACGTTGATGTAGTATATCTGAATATAGACATAGCTATATTCAGTAGTTAAATCCCTCCTCGTCCCTTTTTCTCTCTTCTGTTTTCCTATGTAGGGTTTGCTTTCTTCTTCATGGTTGTGTGGCAGTTAAGCGGCAGTGAAAAACGCCGATGTATCGCTGTCTATGATGATGATGATGATGATGATGATGATGATGATGATGA